>PVJC01020788.1:0-12789 GCA_004026665.1 Murina feae
GGGGGCGGAGCCAGGCAGTGGACCCAGGATGGCTGCTCCTGCAAGCCCCGTGGAGGGCCCACTCTCCCACACGCCTGGTAGAGGCCCCCGGGGGGTGGAGCCAGGCAGCAGACCCAGGACAGCTGCTCCTGGACGCCCCGAGGAGGCCCCAGGTCGGACCCCCCCTCCCACTGGGCTGACACACCTAGCACAGCTATGCCGGACAGCCGTGGAGGCTCCCAGTGCAGAGCCGCCCTGCCAGCCTCCATCTTGGCTGGGTTAATTTGCATACAGCCGCTCTGATTGGCTGGTGGGCGTGGCCGTGAGCAGAGGCTCAGCCAGCCTAGGCAGGCAGTTGCAAGAGAATCCTCTGGTTTACTCTAGCTCCATGGCTGTTGGCCTCCATCTTGGCTGGGTTAATTTGCATACAGCCGCTCTGATTGGCTGGTGGTAACGGTCAAATTTGCATGTTTCTCTTTTATTATTTAGATTACGTTTTCAAAGTCAAGGAGAAAGAGTTTTGAAATCAGCAAGTAAAAGTGACTCATTACATAAAAAGACCCCTGCCCCCACCAACATTAAACCACAAGCACAATTTGAAGATGAAATCTTGCAGGCCATGGGAGAATGGAATGATATATTAAAAGCACTGAATGACTGAAGCTTTCAACCAAGAATACTATTCCTATCGAAATTATTTTTTTTTTAAATGAAGAATAAAGTCCTTCCCAGACAAAAACAGAAAGTTTGTCACTACTGGACCTGTTTTACAAGAAATGCTTAATGCAGTTATTAAAATGGAAATGAGCAACAATATGAAGGCATATGAAAGTATAAATCTTATTGGTGAGGACAAGTATATAGAAACATACAAATTAGTGTGACACTGTAGCGGTGGTACATAAATTACTTTTAACCTTAATTAAAAATTAAAAGATAAAAATTTGTTAATGGATAAACAATATAAAAAGAAGTGAACTTTCACTATAAGAACACAAAGTGGGGGGTCAAAATAAAAATGGGTTTTTATGTGTGATTAAAGTTGTTTAAAATAGAAGATTATAACTACAAGATATTTTATGTAAGCCTCAAGCTAATCACAAAGTAGTTTTTGTATCTGCTATAGAAAAAACCTATAGTAGATACAAAAAAAAGAATTAAAGAAAATCAATACATAAAACCATCAAATAACAAAGGAAGGCTAGCTAGAGAGAAAGAGAGGTAAAAAAAAAAAAACACCCTGCAGAACAAATAAAAATAATAAAATGGCAATAGTAAGTCCTTCTTATCAATAATTACTTTAAATGTAACTGAATTAAACTTACCAATCAAAAGGCATAGACTAGCTGAATGGATAAAAAAACAAAGCATATTGATCATTATGCTGTGTACAAGACACTTAAGATAAGTCTATTTTACACTTAAGCTGAAAGTGAAGGCATTTAAAAAGATATTTTATGCAAATGATAAACAAAAGTAAGCAAAGAGATTATACTTATATCAGACAAAATAAACTTTATATATAAAATTGTCTCTAAAGGCCAAAGAGGTAATTATCCTATATAATAAAAGGATAATATGCAAATTGACCCTAATAGCAGAAGGACTGGGAATAACTGGTCGCTATGACACACACTGACCACCAGGGGGCAGACGCTCAATTCAGGAGCTGTCCCCTGGTGGTCAGTGTGCTCCCATAGGGGGAATTGTGCTCACCCAAAAGCCAGGCTGACAGCTGCCAGTACAGCAGTGGTGGTGGGAGCCTTTCCCACCTCCTTAGCAGTGCTAAGGATGTCTGACTGCAGCTAAGGCCTGCTCCTTGCTGGGAAGTGGACATCCCCTGAGGGCTCATGGGCTGCCAGAGAGATTTATGACTTCCAGCTTAGGCCCAATCCCCCAGGTAATGTGTCTTAGCCAGCAGGTGGACATCCCCTAAGGGGTCCCAGACTGCAAGAGGGCACAGGCCGGGCAGAGGGACCCCCCCACCCTGAGTGCACAAATTTTTGTGCATTGGGCCTCTAGTATAATGATAAAGGGTTAATCCAAAAGGAAGATATAGCAATTATAAATATACTAGAGGCCTGGCGCATGAAATTCATATGTGGGTATGGTCCCTAGGCCTTGCCTGCAATCAGGGCCATCTTCCCCAGCTGCCCACAGCCACCTCTGCCCCCCACTGCCACCCACCCCCAGTTCCCCATTCGCCATCGGATGATCCAAGCCTGCCGTCCTGGGGGAGGAACCAAGAGTTCCACCATTCCACCTGCTCGCCATCCCTGCCCCTGCCACAGGTTGCTCTTTGTATGCGGGGTGACTGGTGGGGCAGAGGCCATAGCCTGGCACCACCCACATTCCCCACCACCCATCCCTGGTTCCCCATTCACCATTGGGAGATTGGAGCCTGCTGGCTTGAGAAAGGGACTGAGAGGTGGTCAATGTGCCTCATAGTGACTGGTTGAGTGGTTGTTCTGGTTGTTCCACTGTTAGGGTACATTTACATATTACACTTTTATTATATACTAGGAGCCCGGTGCACAAAAACTTGTGCACTCGTGGGGGAGGTAGGGGTCTCTCAGCCCGGCCTGTGCTCTCTCACAGTCTGGGACCCCCTCAGGGGATGTCCACCTGCTGGCATGTCTGGCCAGCCCAGGTGAGGGGCTGATGGCTGTTTGCAGATTGTCCAAGCCCCCCAGTGGGGACCCTCACCCCATGGGGGTGCGGCCAGCCTGGGTGAGGGGATGAGGGCCATTTTCAGGCTGCCCACAGCTCTCATTGACCCAACGTCCCAGCGAGGCTGACTGGAACCAGGTTCTGGGGTTTATTTATCTTCTATAATTGAAACATTGTTGCCTTGAGCAGAGGTCCGGCCAGCCTAGGCAGGCAGTTTCAACTCTCTCACTGGTGCAACAGAAGCCTCCTGTTTGCTCTAGCTCCATGGGTTCTGGCCGCCATCTTGGCTGGGTTAATTTGCATACAATTGCTCTGATTAGCTGGTGGGTGTGGCTTGGCTTAGGTGTCTCGGAGTGATGGTTAATTTGTATATTACTCTTTTTATTAGATTAGATGATAGAGGCCTGGTGCACAGGTGGGGGCCAGTCAGCCTGCCCTAATGGAGGCCCCGGATTGGGGTGGGGGCCGGCATCAGTGAGGGTCCGTGCACAGTTTGCAGGATGGCCACGACCCCGATCAGAGTAGGGGTCCTTGCTGGGGGGCAGGGCCAGCTGGGGCGAGGGGCCATGGGCAGTTTGCAGACTGGCCATGCCCATAATCATGGTGTGGGGCTGGCCAGGGTGAAGGACCGTGGTCATTCTGGTCTCTGGTCATTCAGGTCATTCTAGCGTTTTGGTCACTGGGGTTTTATTTATATAGGATATTCTTTTTTTAGTGCATCCTCATCTAAAGACACACCACACCATTTATTTTTAATATATATTTTATTTATTTTTTTACAGAGAGGAAGGGAGAGGGACAGAGTGTTAGAAACATCAATGAGAAAAACATTGATCAGTTGCCTCCTGCACACCCCCCACTGGGTGATGTGCCCACAACCAAGGTACATGCCCCTGACCGGAATTGAACCTGGGACCATTCAGTCCACAGGCTGATGCTCTATCCACTGAGCCAAACCAGTAAGGGCACCACACCATTTATTCACCATGAACTTAACTATCAGCTACAATCTACAAGTTCTTCCATATATACTGTTGCTGAACCACATCTAACTAAGACTGAATTTGTATTACTAATATTTTAAAACAATTATTGCAATTTGGAAGCTTTTAGTATAATCACAAACTTGTTTAACTGTCATTGCTATAATTCCAGTATATTTTCATCACATCCAAAAGAAATCCCATACCCATTAGCAGCTGTGCCACATTTTTCTCTCCTATCAACTCCTGAAAACTACTAATCTATTTTTATATTATGTATTTTTCCATTCTGGACATTTTGTATAAATGGAATCAGAAATTAGCCTGCCAATTTATCCAAACCACTGTGATCAGAAGTTAACAATAAGTGCTCAGAACAAATATTTCCAACATTTGGAGAATAAGGTCCTTATTATTAACCCTGGCTCTCTCAGTTTCTTTTTTCACTTTTAATTGATTTTATATTAGAGGGTGGCTTTGACTCTCAACTTACTTTTTTTCTTTTTTAGTTGACTTTGTTGGGGTGATATTGGTTCACTAAACCATACAGGTGTCAAGTGTACAATTCAACAAAACATCATCTGCATACTGCATGGGGCATCCATCGCCCCAAGCAAAGTCTTCTCACCCCCCATTTACCCTCTTGTACCACCTCCACCTACCCACTCACTATCCCTCTGGCTAACACCACATCATCATCTTCTTTCATTCAGCCTCTCAACGCACCCCCTTCTGACAGCTGTCAATCTGTTTCATGTATCCATGCTTCTGTTTTATTTTGTTTGCCAGTTTATTTTATTCACAAGATTCCACATATGGTATTTGTCTTTGTCTAATTGGCTTATTTCACTTAGCATAATAATGTTCAGGTCCATCCATGCTGTGGCAAAAGGTAAGGTTCTCTCTCTCTCTCTCTCTCTCTCTCTCTCTCTCTCTCTCTCAATGTACCACATTTTTTAAAATCCATTCATCTACTGATGGGCATTTGGACTGTTTCCAGACCCTGACTATTGTACATAATGCTTCAATGACAATAGAAGTGCATGAATTCCTTTGAATTCGTGTTTTGGGTTTCCTAAAATATATTCCCAGAAGTGGGGTCACTGGGTCATAAGGAAGTTTTATTTTTTTATACTGGTTTCCACAGTGGCTGCACCACATCTGCATTTCCATGAACAGTGCATGAGGATTCCCTTTTCTCCAAATCTCCACTAGCAGTTGTTGTTTGTTGATTTATTGATGATAAATCTGACAGGCTGTGTGGTTTTAATTTTCATCTCTCCATGATTAGTGATATTGAGCATTCTTTCATATGTCTATTGGCCATCTGTATGTCCTCTTTGGAGAAGGGTCTATTCATGTCCTTTGCTCATTTTTTAAAATTATCTTTATTGTTCAGATTATTACAGTTGTTCCTCTTTTTTCCCCCATAGCTCCCCTCCTCCCAGTTCCCACCCCACCCTCTGTCCTTACCACCACCCCCTGCTGTCCTCATCCATCGGTGTACAATTATTGTCCATTCTCTTCCTGCACCCCCATCACCCTTTACCCCTGAAAATTGTCAGTCCACTCCCTCTCTATGCCTCTGATTCTATTCTGTTCACCAGTTTGTTCTGTTCATCAGATTTTTTATTCACTTGATTTTTAGATTCACTTGTTGATAGATATGTATTTGTTGTTCATAGTTTTTTATCTTTACTTTTTCTTCATCCTCTTCTCAAAGGATACCTTTCAGCATTTCATATAATACTGGTTGGGTGGTAATGAACTCCTTTAGCTTTTTTTTTTGTCTGTGAAGCTCTTTATCTGACCTTCAATTCTGAATGATAGCTTTGCTGGGTAAAGTAATTTTGGCTGGATGTTCTTGCTGTTTATCACTTTGAATATTTCTTGCCACTCCCTTCTGGCCTGCAGAGTTTCTGTTGAGAAATCAGCTGACAGTCATATGGATACTCCTTGAAGGTGACTAACTGCTTTTCTCTTGCAGCTTTTAAGATTCTCTCCTTGTCTTTTGCTGTTGGCATTTTAATTATGATGTGTCTTGGTGTGGTCCTTCTTCGGTTCCTTTTGTTTGGGATTCTCTGTGCTTCCTGGACTTGAAAGTCTATTTCTTTCACTAGGTGGGGGAAGTTTTCTGTCATTATTTCTTCAAATAGGTTTTCAATATCTTGCTCTCTGTCTTCTTCTGAAAACCCCTATAATTCTGATGTTGGTACACTTGAAGTTGTCCCAGAGACTCACACTATCTTCTTATTTTTGGATTCTTTTTTCTTTTGGCTTTTCCAGCTGGGTGGGTTTTTGCTTCTTCATATTTCATATCTTTGACTTGATTCTTGCGATCCTCTCGTCTGCTGTTGGATCTCTGTATATTATTCTTTATTTCAGTCAGTGTATGCTTAATTTCTAGCTGGTCCTTTTCAAATTTATCAGTGGTTTCTAGAAAATTCTTTAAAAACCTAATAACTGTGGTTTTGAACTCCATATCTAGTCGTTTGTGTTCGTCCATTTCTGTCATTTGTGACCTGTTTCTTGGTCTCCACATTTTGGCTGCTTGTTGATAGGATGGCTTTCTGTGCTAGGTGTCCTATAGGGCCCAGTGATTCAGCCTCCCCAATCACCTGGGATGAACACTCTTGTTGTATGCCTTTGAAGGCTGGGTGCACAGTCTTGTTGTAGTTATCACTGGGAGGTATCACTGGGAGGAAATGACCTGCAGGCCTTTCTCCTCGTTGTTTGGGGTTTAGATCTTCTGGAGTTCTCTCCCAGCTTCAGACCCTTAGGTTATGCTGAAGGCAGGCAGGCGCACAGCTTGGGCGGGGTTGTAGGTGGGGTGGGGCGGGGTCTCAGAATAACTGGGGCAGAGCAACCCACAATGGCTGCCCCTCCACTGACTCTGCGGCTTCTCCCAGGTTTGGCGCCTCCACGCCCTGGCGTCTGCACGCCCCTGAGTCCCTGCATCAGTGATCGCTGCGAACAGCACTGCTAGAACGCCACTGGTCTTCCACCCCATTGCCCTACAGCCCACATCGCATTAAGTGTGACCCGGAGTTTATAATCTCCTTCCAAGCTGCGGACCCTGGCTCAGCTGCTGCCACCCTTTCACCCATGCCGCCAGTTCTGTTCCACGCATCCGTACCTCTCAGTTTTGGTGCCGGGAGCTTCTACTCAGTCTCACTGCATTCCTTCTCTTGCCTTCTAGTTATAAAGCTTCCCTTCCCTTGGTTCTGGAAGATGTCCGTTTATCTGTATAGTTGTATTTTTATAATGTAGTTGTGGAGGCTGCACATTTAGGTATATACCTCATGCCGCCATCTTGGTTCTCCTGACCATTTTTTTAATTGTGTTGTTTGTGTTCTTGGTGTTGAGTACTATAATTTCTTTATATACTTTATAAATCAACCCCTTATCAGATGAACATAGCAAATATGTTTTCCCATCCAGCACATTCCCTTTTCATTTTGTTAATGGTTTCTTTTGCTGTACAGAAACTTCTTAGTTTGATGTAGTCCAATTTATTTTCCCGTTTGTTTTCATTTTCCAAGAAGTTATATCAGCAAAAATATTGCTACAAAAGATGTATGACATTTTACTATGTTTTTTATTAGGATTTTTATGGTTTCATGACTTAAACTTAAGTCATAAATCCATTTTGAGTTTATTCTGGTGTATGGTATGAGTTGGTGGTCTAGTTTTATTTTTTCATATGTGACTGTTCAATTTTCCCATCGCCATTTATTGAAGAAAGTGTATTTACCCTATTATGTTCTTGCCTCCTATGGTATTATATTAATTGACCATAAAGATTGATTATTTCTGGGCTCTCTATTCTTTTCTATTGATCTTTATACCTGTTCTTATGCCAATACCACACTATTTTGATTGCTATGCCTCACATCGTTTGGCATCAGATATTGTGATCCCAACTTTGTTCTTCTTTCTCAAGATTGCTGAGGCTTTTTGGTAATTTTCTTGTAGTTACCTATCAATTTTTGAAGTACTTGTTACACACTGGTATTTGAATAGGGATTGCATTGAATCTGTAGATTGCTTTGGGTAGTATGAACATTTTAATGATGTTATTTTTTCTCTATTTATGAAATGGTATTCACTTCCACTTATTTGTATCTTCCTCAATCTCTTTTTTTAATATCTTACTAGAGGCCCGGTGCATGAAAATTCATGCCCAGGAGTGGGGGGGAGGTCCCTTAGCCTGGCCTGTCCCCTCTCATAGTCCAGGAGCCCTCAGGAGCAGGAGGCGACCCAGCAATCAGGGGAAGGCAACTCCCCCTCACACCTCTGCTGCTGCCACTGCTGGCAGCAAAAGCCTCAGCTGGCCCTGGTTACCTGAGTTTCGGGTGGCCCTGGGTGGCTGGGCAGCTGACATCCAAGGCTTGCCTGGGCCTTGGGCAGGCCCTGGGTAGCTAGGAGGCTGAGGGTACTGGGGGACTCTGGAGGCAGGTGCACTGGCAGGGCTATAGGGACTGGGTGCCACCATCTTGTGGCTGTGGGTACCACCATCTTTGAGAACATGGCAGTCAATTAGCATATTCCCTTCTTATTGGCTGTAGGCACTGCCATCTTTGAGGGCAGGACAGTCAGTTAGCATATTCCCTCTTTATTGGCTGTGGGTACTTCCATCTTTACAATGCTGTGAAGGTCCCTCTTTATTAGATAGGATAATTTTCTGAGTACAGGTTTTTACCTCCTTGGATATATTTATTTCTAGGTACCTTATTTTTTGTTGCAATAGTAAATGGGAGTGTTTTCTTAATTTCTCTTTCATTATTGATACATAAAATGTCACTAGTTTTGGAACATTAATTTTGTATACTGCTAATTTGCAAAATTCATTTAGTAGATATAGTAGTTCTTTGGTGGAGTCTCAAGGTTTTTATGTCACCTGCAAATAATGGCCAATTTAGTCCCTTCTTTCAAATTTGTATTGCTTTTATTTCTTTTTTTTTTGTCTGATAGTTGTGGCTGGTACTTCCAGTATTATGTTGAATAAGAGTACTGAAAGAAGACATCCCTATCTTGTTCCTGATTTTAGGGGAAATAAACACTTTTAGTTTTTGCCCATAGAGTATAATGTTGGCTGTGGGTTAGCATATATGGCCTTTATTAGGTTGAGGTATGATCCTTCTATTCTTGCTTTGCTGAGAGTTTTTATTATAAACTAGATGCCCAGTGCATGAAATTTGTGCACTGGAAGGGAGGGGTCCCTCAGCCCAGCCTGCACCCTCTTGCAGTCCAGGACCCCTCAGGGGATGTCCACCTGTCAGCTTAGGGCCTAAGCCTATAGTTGGAAATCCCTCTCACAGTCTGGGACTCCTCACTCCTTACTGCCCTCCTGCTCGCTGCTCCTTACCACTTGGCTTGCTGCTCCTTAGCGCTGCCACAGAGGCAGGAGAGGCTCCTGCGATGGCCACTGCACTTGTCAGCTGTGAACCCTAACTTTCTGTGTAGTTGTCTGTTGGCCAACTGTTCTCTTCCTCCTTATTTAGAGCTAGCAGCATGTGAGGGCAGACTGTGCTGTTGTGGAATGCAGAGGGCTGCCTGGAACTGAGGAGAATGGTTGGGCCCATGGTATGAGAGGTGGACACAAAGGATGCTATCTCACCCAATTGTGGGGCAGGCTGGCTGGACTTCATCTGCCTGACCCCACCCAAGGATGGACCAAGCAGTGTGTCAACCTCTCCATTTGCTATCTTTCTATCTGTGACACCTGTCACCCTTGCCAGGCCTTCCCCAAAGTGAGTTCAGTTCAATCCCTGAATGTAAAAGGGCATGGTGTGGGGAGCCTCCACTCCAGTGCCCCCTGATTCCTAGAAACAAGACCTGGTCTCAGGATAGTGGCCACAGCTACAGAACATAAATTTTTTTCAAGAAAAGTTGGGAATGCAGACTTTCGTATGAGCCTCAATTCCAAAAGGTGGCAGTTTATTCACATTGTGGCAAAGACAACTTCAAGAGTAACATAAGTGGGTAAAGTCAAGGCCAAACTGAGCCATTTCCTCATCCAATCTCTCTGAGGTGTGTGGACAGAACCAAGTCTCAGATCTTCGCAGGACACTTTCAGGTTTTTTTTTAAGCCTAAAGGACAGTAGTCTGTCTCCATTCTTATTCTTTGGGATTTTTTCATCGTTGTTTAAAAGGACATGTACATTGGTGCAATCCTTTCGAGATACAATATTCCAGTTGCACCCATGTGATGACGACAGCGCCCCTCAGAGAGAGGGAGCCAACAGATGGGGAGCAGGGAATTCTGAAAACCAAAGCAAAGGTCAGAACATGGAAGAAATTCTTGGTGTTCTGCAGAGAAACTTGGACTCCTTCTCCTGAGGTCAAACAACTGTCATACACCAGGCAGTCACTCAGAAATATCTTGGTATCAGCCAATTTATGGAATTCTCCCTTCTCTCCATTCTCCTGAACCAGACTCCAGACATGTTGACTGTGGCATTCTTTTGGTCATAGTTTTTTGTTTGCTTTTCCCCCCAAAACGTAACAAATTTTATATGAATATAACATACAAAGATGCAGCCTCCTTTGTAGGAACAGGGAGGAAGGGTTGATTAAGTAAGGCACATGGAGCTGCAGCAAGCACCAGCTGTGGGGAGGGCAGAGGGGGAGAGGAGGTTGGTACTGGGCCCAAGGCCCTAGAGCTGTTGCTGGAGAAGTAGGGATCCCCTCTGAGCACCATGTTCTGTGTCTGAACTAATTGGTCAAGCTGAGGCAGAGGTGGGTAGCCATATCAGCCATCTTTGGTGCTGTTTATCCTTTCCCACCCCAGCTCTGTTGTAAAATCCCAGAGCCCTGGATTCCAAAGGCCCCATCCAGAGCAGAGGCTCTGGAAGAGGGTGAAAGGAAGTGAGTAGGGCGAGTTTGAAAGTTGATATGCCTGTGTGCTGAAGGATGGCCAGAGACAGTGGTGAGAGGTAGCAGGGGAAGGGATCTCATACATACCCTTCTGTGGGGGCCACAGGTGAAGGAGGCCAGGGGAGTAGGGTAGGGATACGGCACCATGGCCTCAGTCCCTTAGGCATCCCTGTCTGTCCTTTGCAGTGAACATAGAGGAAAGGGCTACCACTGAGGAGGGGCCAGGCCAGGCCAGGTGACCATCTGGAGATCTGGCTGAGGTTATGGTCCTCACCCTGAGATGCCTTCTAACTGGTGATGGGCCCAGGCCTGACCCCCCGCTGCTGTGGGTTTCCGGGACCCAGGCCTGACTGAAAGCTGCTGGGCTAAGGTTGTCTGGGACCCAGGCCTGACTGACTGTCACTGTGCCATGGCCACCCAGGACCCAGGCCTGACTCCCATGCTGCGGTGCCTAGGACACAGGCCTGAATCCTGCCACTGTGGGCACCTGGGACCCAGGCTTGACTCCCGCCGGTGCAGGTGTCCAGGCACAGAAAGCCTCCCTGCTGCATGTGCAGTCTCCGGCTGGCCTGTTAATATGCAAATTGGTCATTACTGTGATGTTGTTAGGACCAATTTGGATATTACCTCTATTATATAGATGGGTGCTGGATTTTATTGAATGCTTTTTTTGCCTCTCTTGATATGATTATGATAGTTTTATACCTCATTTTGCTTATGTAATATATCACATTTATTGATTTTTGAATCTTGTACCAGTCTCATTCCTAGAATAAATTCCACTTGATCACTGTGTATAATCTTTTTAATGTATTTCTGAATTAGAATTGCTAATATTTTCTTGGAAAATTTAGCATGTATGTTCACAAGGGACATTGGACTATAGTTTTCTTTCTTTGTAGTGTCTTTATCTGGTTTTGGAATCAGTATAATGTTGGTCTTTTTAAAAGAGCTTGAAAAATCTTCCCTCCTCTTGAATGTTTTGGAATGGTTTGAGGATAGGTATTAGTTCTTGAATGTTTTATAAAATTCACCTGTGAAGCCATTCAGGCTAGCACTTTTCTTTCCTGGGAGTTTTGTTGTTGTTGTTGTTGTTTGTTTGTTTGTTTGTTTGTTTGTGGTGTTTTTTGTTTGTTTTTTAACTGCTTCAATTTCACTAGTTTTAATCAGTCTATTCAAGTTTCCTGATTCTTCCTGATTCAGTTTTGGAAGATTGTATGTTTCTAGGAGTTTGTTCATTTCTCCCAGATTGCCCAACTTGTTGCCAGATAGTTGTTGGTGATATTTTTTAAAAATCCTTTGGATTTCTTTGGTGTCAATTGTTACATCTCTTTCATTTTTGATTTTATTTATTTGAATCCTCTCTCTTTTTTTGATGAGTCCGGCTAAAGGTTTGTCCATCTTGTTTATCGCTTCAAAGAATCAGCTCTTGGTTTTATTGATCTTTTGGGTTTTATTTGTTTGTTTTGCTTTGTTGTGTTTTTTGTTTTTGTTTTTGTTTTTAGTTTCTATATCATTTATTGCTCCTATAGTCTTTTTTATCTTTATTGTTCAGATTATTACAGTTGTTCCTCTTTTTTCCCCCATAGCTCCCCTCCTCCCATTTCCCACCCCAACCTCTGTCCTTGCCCCCCCACTGTCCTCATCCATAGGTGTACAATTATTGTCCATTCTCTTCACGCACCCCCAACACCCTTAACCCCTGAAAATTGTCAGTCCACTCCCTTTCTATGCCTCTGATTCTATTTTATTCACCAGTTTATTCTGTTCATCAGATTTTTTATTCACTTGATTCTTAGATTCACTCGTTGATATATATTTGTTGTTCATAATTTTTACTTTCCTTTTTCTTCTTCCTCATTCTCAAATGGTACCTTTCAGCATTTCATTCTTTCATCAGGTGGGGGAAGTTTTCTGTCATTATTTCTTCAAATAGGTTTTCAATATCTTGCTCTTTCTCTTCTTCTGGCACCCCTATAATTCTGATGTTTGTGCGCTTAAAGTTGTCCCAGAGACTCCTTACACTCTCTTCATACTTTTTGATCCTTTTTCTTTTCTTTTTTCTTTTTGCTTGTCCCACTGGGTGGGTTTTGCTTCTTCATATTTCATATCTTTGACTTGCTTCTTGCGATCCTCTCGTCTGCTGTTGGATGTCTGTATAATATTCTTTATTTCAGTCAGTGTATGATTCATTTCTAGTTGGTCCTGTATCATATCCTTGAGGGTCTCATCAAATTTACCGGCAGTCTCTAGCATTTTCTTGAAAAACCTAATAACT
>PVJC01020788.1:12889-28945 GCA_004026665.1 Murina feae
TCTCCGCATTTTGGCTGCTTTCCTTTCTGATTTAGGCGATCACTGCGAGGGATTAACCTCTAAGCCACTTGGTTATGAGAGTCAGCTGTGTCTACAGTGGGAGAATTTCTGTGCTGGAGACACCCTTATGGGGCAAGAGTTGTTTCAGTGGAGCTTTTATGCTCACTGCATCTGCCCCGAGTGTGTTCCTTGTGGATCTCAATTGCTCCTATAGTCTTTATTATTTCATTTCTTCTACTTACTCTGGGGTTTTTGTCCTTTCTCTTAGTTCATTAAGGTATAGGTTTAGATTCATTTTTTAAGTTTTTCTTGCTTCTTGAGGTAGGCCTGTAATGCTCTGAGCATTTCTGTTAGGGCTGCTTTCATTTTGTCCTATAAATTTTGGATTGGTTTGTGCTGATTTTCTTCTTCTTTTTTAAGTATATTTTTATTGATTTCAGAGAGGAAGGGAGAGAGGACAGAGAGATAGAAACATCAATGATGAGAGAAAATCATTGATTGGCTGCCTTCCTGAACACTTCACAACCCGGGCATGTGTACTTGACTGGAGTCAAACCCAGACCCTTTAGTCTGCAGGCCAACATTCTATCCACTGAGCAAAATGAGCTAGGGCTATATGTTCATTTTCTTTGTTTCCAGGTAATTTTTTATTTCTCCTTTGATCTCATTGCTAATTCATTCATTATTTAATAACATGCTATTTGGTCTACCTATTTGAATATTTTTCAGTTTTTATTGTAGTTTAGTTTAGTATCATTGTGTTCCAAGAAGATACGTGATAAGATTTCAATATTCTTGAATTTATTGACTTATTTTGTATCTCTATAATTGAAAATGTTCCATGTGTACTTGAGAAGAATGTATATTCTGCTGCTTTGGGATGACATGTTCTGTATATATAAATTAAATCCACCAGAACTAGTGTGTCATTTAAGGTTTCTGTTGCCTGAAAAATATATTCATTGTTGTCATTGAGGTGTTAAAATACTCTAATATTATTGTATTGCTGTTGATCTCTCCCTTAAAGCTTATCAAAACATTCTATATAAATTTAGGAGCTTCTATGTTGGGTGCATATATGTTTACAAGCATTACATCCTTTGTTGGATTGACTCCTTTAATATTATGTAGTGATCTTTGTCTCTTTTATGAACTTTGTTTTGAAGTCTGTTTTGTCTGATATAGGTATTACTATCCTAGATTTTTTTCATTTCCATTTTCATAGAATTTTTTTCAATATTTTCACTTTCATTCTGTGTGTGCCCTTTGTTCTGAGGAGAGTCTCTTGTGGACAGACTATATATGGGTCATGTTTTCTTATCTATTCAGTTACACTATGTCTTTTAATTCGAGCATGTAATCCATTTATATCAAATGTTATTCTTGATAGCTATTTATTACCATTTTATTCTTTTTATGATGAACACTAGTTTATTAGCTTAGAAACCATTTATTTTAATAAAAACTGTATTAAAATGTTGGCTCAGTTATGAATTTTCCCCAACTTATAGGCATTTTCCCCAAAAGTCCTTATAATTGGCAGTAGGGTCATCCTTGGAATCCTCAACCTTTAGCAAATACCTTAGTACCATGTAAGCAAAGATAAGAAGAAAGAGCAATTTATTGTAAACATAAAAAAGTAAATTTGTTTGCTTGCTTTGTGCAGAAAGAGCCAGAAATTACAGGCCAAGGGATTCATTATGTGCCTTGCAGTATATTACATATTATGACACACTTAGAGATTATTTATTCTTCCTTCTCATTGGTCTTCAATCATCAAATTTTTTCTTCTGTCCTGTATGTTTTATGTTTAGACTTCCTAGTGTCTTTGGGATAGTTGTAAGTTTTATATAACTAAGTATTTCCCATTTTCTGGATATTTTTCCTTTAAACCCATGTTAGCCATAGACTCACTTTTCGATCATATATTGGTTTATAACTGACAGTTCATCACATAGTGTATTATCTTCTCTGTTCTGATTCTAGTTAAAAGACTATACCTAAGCTCAGTCATAGCTCTGCCAAATCATGTTCAACAGTTGAGGTATTAATTCTTTGTTTCCACATCACCATTGTCTTATCTGTGAAAACTCTTGTTCAGATTTACAATTACATGTATGTGCTGTATTTTTTTTTACTTTCTCTTCCAATTTGATAACTATCTGACAATTTTTAAATTATTTTTTGTTTAAAGTATTACATAAGTCTCCTATTCCCCCATTGACCTCTCCTTGGTTGCTCCCACCCCCCAGCACATGTCCTTACCTCCCTACTATCTATGTCCATTGGCTATGCTCATATGCATGCATACAAATCCTTTGGTTGATCTCTTAGTCCCCTGACCTCCCCTGCCTTCCCCTCTTAGGTTGAACAGTCTATTCAATGCTTCTGGCTCTTTTTTTTAGTTATCCAATGACTTTATTTCATACTGACTTGTTTCCCTTTATTGATTAAAATATTACAAATCTGACTTTATCTCCCAATGTCCCCTCATTCCCCTCCTGCCCTCACCCTCACCCCCTGTTGTCCACATCCATCACTTATGCTTATATGCATGCATACAAGTCCTTTGGTTGATCTCTCCCCCTCACCCTCACCCTTCCCTACCTTCCCTCCGAGTTTTGAGCATCTGCTCAATGCTTCCCTATCTCTACATCAGTTTTTGTTCATTGGTTTATGTTGTTCATTATAATGCACAAATGAGTGAGAGCATGTGATATTTATCTTTCTCTGACTGACTTATTTTACTTAGCATAATGCTCTCCAGCTCCATTCATGCTGTTGCAAATGGTAGGAGTTCCTTCCTTTTTACAGCAAGATGGTATTCCATTGTGTAGATGTACCATAGTTTTCTAATCCATTCATCTGCTGATGGGCACTTAGGCTGATTCCAAATCTTAGCTATGGTAAATTGTGCTGCTTGAACACAGCTCTACTTTTTTTCTTTTTTTAAAATGTTTTTATTGATTTTCCACAGAGAGGAAGGGAGAGAGAGAGTTAGAAACATCAATCAGCTGCCTCCCACACCCCTCCCACTGAGGATGTGCCCGCAACCAAGGTACATGCCCGTGATGGAATCGAACCTGGGACCCTTGAGTCTGCATGCCGACGCTCTAGCCACTGAGCCAAACCAGTTAGGGCCATAGCTCTATTTTTATTCATCAGTTTATGTTATTCATTATATTCCACAAATGAGTGACATCATGTGATATTTATCTTTCTCCAACAGGCTTATTTTGCTTAGCATAATGCTTTCTAGGTAAATCCATGCTATTGCAAATGACAAGAGATCGTTCATTTTTACAGTAGCATAGTATTCTATTTGTAGATGTACCACAGGTTTTTCAATCCACTCATTTGGTGATGGGCACTTAGGCTGTTTCCAAATCATAGCCATTGTAAATTGTGCTGCTAGGGTGCATACATCCTTTCTGATTGGTGTTTCTGGTTTCTTGGGATATATTCCCAGAAGTGGAATTATGGGGTCAAATGGTAGTTTCATTTTTAATTTTTTGAGGAAAATCATACTGTCTTCCACAGTGGCTGCACCAGTCTGCATTCCTATTAGCAGTGCACGAGGGTTTCTTTTTCTTCACATACTAGTCAGCACTTGCCTTTTGTTGATATGTTGATGATAGCCATTCTGAAAAGTGTGAGATGGTATCTCGTTGTTTTGATTTGCATCTCTCAGATGATTAGTGACTTTGAGCATGTTTTCCTATGTCTCTCGGCCTTCTGTATGTCCTCTTTTTGAAAAGTAATTATTTATATCTTTGCCCATTTTTTATTGGATTATCTTCCTTCTGTTAAGCTGCATGAGTTCCCTGTAAATTTTTGAGCTTAAACCCTTATCAGAGATAACATTGGCAAATGTGTTCTCCCATGCAGTGGGCTTTCTTGTTGTTTTGTTGATGGTTTACTTTGCTGTCCAGAAGCTTTTGATTTTGATGTAGTCCCATTTGTTTATTTTATCTTTAGTGTCCATTGTCCTTGGAGATGTATTGGTAAAGATATTGCTATGACATATATCTGATATTTTGCTGCCCATGGATTCTTCTAAGATTTTTCCCATCTTACATTTAAGCCTTTTATCCATATTGTTTATTTTTTGTCTATGATGTAAGTCAGTGTTCTAGTTTCATTTTATTGCATGTGTCTGTCCAATTTTCTTAACACCATTTATTGAAGAGATTGTCTGGACTCCATTGTATGCTCTTGCTTGCTTTGTCAAATATTAACTGAGCGCAATGGTTTGGGTCAATTTCTGGGTTCTCTGTTCTGTTCCATTGATCAATATGTGGGTTCTTGTGCCAGTACCAGGCTGTTTCAATTATAGTGGTTTTGTAGTATAACTTTATATCTGGTATTGTGATATTCTTCTTTCTCAGGATTGCTCCAGCTATTCAGAGTCATTTTTATTCCATATGAATTTTTGGAGAGTTTGTTCTAGGTCTGTGAAGTATTCCGTTGGTATTTTAATGGGGAGTGCATTGAATCTGCAGATTGCTTTTGGTAGTATGGACATTTTAATGATGTTGATTCTACCAAACCATGAGCACGGTATATTCTTCCATTTGTTTATGTCTTCCTCTATAACTTTTTTCAATGTCCTGAAGTTTTCTGAGTACAAGTCATTTACCTCCTTAGTTTATTCCTAGGTATCTTAATTTTTTTGTTGCAATTGAAAATGGGATTTTTTTTAGTTTCTTTTTCTGTGAGTTCATTATTGGTGTATAAAAAAGCCATAGATTATTGGGTATTAAGTTTGTATCCTGCCACATTGCCAAATTCATTTATTAAGTCTAGTACTTCTTTGATGGAGTCTTTAGGGTTTTCTATGTACAATATCATGTCATCTACAAATAATGACAGTTTTACTTTTTCTTTTCCAATTTGGATGCCTTTTATGTCTTCTTGTTGTCTGACAGTTATGGCTAGCACTTCCAGTACTATGTCGAACTAGAGTGGTGAAAGTGGGCATCCCTGTCTTGTTCCTGTTCTTCAGGGAAATGGTTTTAGTTTTTACCCATTGAATATGATGTTGAAAATGTCCTGTATGTACTTGAGATGAATATATATTCTGTAGCTTTGGGGTGTAATGTTATGAATATGTTGATTAAAGCCATCTAATCTAGTGAGTCGTTTAAGATTGCTGTTTCTTTGCTGATTTTTTGTTTAGAGGATTTATCCAGTGTTGTACCTGGGGTATTAAAGTTCCATAAAGATGATAGTATTGCTGTCTATCTCTCCCTTGATATCTTCCAGAAGATTTTTATGTACATGAATGTTCCTGCATGGAGTGCATATATGTTTACCAAAGTTATATCCTCTTGTTGAATTGCTCCTTTTAGTATTATGAAGTGGCCTTCCTATCCATTGTTATGGCCTTCACTTTGAGTTCTAATTTGTCAGATATAAGTATTGCTACCCCAGCTTTATTTTTTTTCATTTCCACTTGCCTGAAAAAAAATTTTTTCATCCCTTCACTTTCAGTCTGTGTGAGTCTCTTGTTGTGAGGTGGGTCTCTTGTAAACAGCACATATATGAACATGTTTTCTTATCCATTCTGTGTCTTTTGGTTGGAGCATTTAATACATTTACATTTAAGGTTATTATCAATAGGTACTTTTTTGTCACCATTTTTATTCTTTATTCCTGTGTTCCTTCTTCCTTTTCTATTTCTTCTTTTTATAACAGTTGATTTAGTATATTTTGTATTCCTGACTTGGTGGTCATCCATGCATTTGGTGATATTTGGGGTTTTTCTGCCTGCAAAGGTTCTGACTTCCCCTTTAACTTTGAATGATAGCATTGCTGAATAGAGTATTCTTGGATTCAGTGCCTTGCTTTGCATCACTTTGCATACTTCATTCCATTCCCTTCTGGCCAGATGTTCTTCTGTTGAGAAATCAGTTGATAGTCTAATAGGAGATCCCTTGCAGGTAACTCTCTGTCTCTCCCTTGCAGCCTTTTAGGTGCTCTTTGTCATTAATGTTTGCCATTGTAATTCCATGTGTCTTGGCATGGGTCTCTTTGGGTTCATCTTGTTCATGACTGTGCTTGTGTGACATTTTTCTTCCCCCAAATCAGGGATGTTTTCTATCATTATTTCTTCAAATAGGTTTTCTAATCCTTGCTCCTCATCTTGTCCTTCTTGCATCCCTATTATATGTATGTTACTTTGTTTCTTGTTGTCCCCAAGCTCTCTTAAGCTCTCCCCCTGCTTTCTATTTTTTTTCTTCAATTGCTGTTCAGATTGGGTATGTTTTTTTCCACCCTGTCTTCTAACTCACTAATTTGGTCCTCCACATCTTCT
The DNA here is from genome assembly GCA_004026665.1 of Murina feae. NCBI lineage: Eukaryota > Metazoa > Chordata > Mammalia > Chiroptera > Vespertilionidae > Murina > Murina feae. The sequence goes on from PVJC01020788.1 coordinate 19,206, forward strand.
GGTCTCCTTTCAAACCTTGCATTGTGTTTTTTATTCTAGCTATATCATTCTTAATTTCCACTTGATTCTTACATAAGATGTTGATTTTCTCATCCAGCCAGTTTAGGAACTCTATGACCCTTACTTTGAATTCTTTTTCTGACATATTTCATACTTCCATTTCATTTAGTTCCTTTTCTGGTGATTCTTCCTTTTCTTTCCTTGGGGGTTGTTTGTTTCTCCATTTTTGCTCTCCCTAAAAGGTCTAGGCTCTGAGTTGCATGATGCCAGTGGTTGAAGTAGAGGGCTTCATGGGAGAGTCATGTACTCCAAGAGTCACTACAGGTTCCAGGTTCCTGGACGTGCAGGGCCCGTGGCTGAAGCAGTGGGTCAGTAGAAGGTTGAGTAACTTTTTTAAAAAATTTATTGAATGTATTGGGGTTTCATTGGTTAATAACATTATATAGGTTTCAGGTGTACAATTCTATAATACATCTGTATATTGTATATATTGTATGTCACCACACAAAGTCAGTTCTCCTCTGTCACTATTTATCCTCCTTTTACCCTCTTCTACCTGCCCCACCTCTTTCTTTCTTTCTAGTAATCACCATACTGTTGTCTGTGTCTATTAAATTTTTGTTTTGTTTTCTGCTTTATCCCTTGATTAATCTCTTTCTTTTAACTCTTCCTCTAATCCTAAGCTATCAATGAATTCTGGTGATTCTATCTCCAGAACCCATCCCAGACCCAACCACATGTCTCTCCACTGATCCAATTAGTCTGAGATGTAATATATCTCACATAGATTACTACAATAGCCTTATCACTGAGTTCACACTTAGTTACAAGTATTGTCCACACTAAAACTAGAAGTATCATGCTTAAAAACTTGCATCAGAATATGCCATGCTTTTACTTAAAACCCTCTAGTGTTTTCCTATCTCATTTAGAGTTGATCTAAACTCCTTTTTGAGGTTTACAAAGTCACATGTGGTGTAATCCCTGTCCCTTCTTTAACTTCATGTTATACTCACTTCCTGCACACTTAGCTACATAACAACCCCAATGGCCTGCCTTCTGTCCTTAAAACATGCAAGACTAAGGCCTTCACATTTGCTGTTTTCACTAGCTGGTATATTTTTATTCTACTCTGTGCTACTGTATTTTCTCATCCTTTAAGTCTTCTTTTAAATGGTACCTCTTCATAGAAGCCCTATACATTACTCTACTAATAGTGCATCCTTTGCCTAGTCACTCTGTATCATATCACTATATTTTACTTTTCTATGATTCTCATCACCATCAAAAATCATTTCTTAGGTTATTGGTTCTCACCACCAGTATGTTAGCCCCATGACTGTTAGGATTTAACTCTCTAATTCACCACTATACCCCCTGCAGCCAGAACAGCAGATAGGACATAATGCTGTAAACACTTCTTGAAAGAATGAATATCCCTCCCTTAGATCACAAGTGAGGAGAGTGAGGCCTGAAGAGTGAAGAATATGTGTCTAAGTGAGTGGCAGATGTGAGACTACAGAGCATGCTCTCTAACTCTCAGAAGAGTCATTCATGACAGTCAAGTGCTAGCATTCAAGCCTGAGCCAAGCATGGAGATTTCAACTGGAACAAGCCAACACCCCTCTATACCTGATCCTAGTAAGATCTTGACCCTCTCACAGACTTTTTCTCATTTGATGCCCAGAGATGAAAAGCAAAGAAAGATGAACTGAAATCTTGTTGTATGCCAATGCTGGTCTCAGACCACTCTTAAGGGTTGTGGGTATAAAAGAGGCTCCAAAATTAAACACATTTTGGCTTACACAATCATATAATTGCTCTGTGTTTCAGATTCTAATATGCAAAATTGAACTAGTATTTCATTCTGTCCCCCTCATAGCATAGTTGTAGTGATTAAATGGATAATACCAAATATTCATAGAACAGCACAAGTCCTGGTATATAGTAATCTTTTAATAAATGCTTACTATAATTAACTAGATGCCTGGTGCATGAAATTCATGCACTGGGGGGTGTCCCACAGCCCAGCCTGCACCCTCTCCAATCTTGGACCCCTCGGGAGATGTCCAACTGCCGATTTAGGCTTGATCCCCGTGGGGGCAGGGAGTGGGAAGAAATTAAACAAAGATCTTATATGCATACTAGAGGCCCAGTACATGACATTTGTGCACTGACGGGGGAGGGGAGTCCTTCAGCCCAGGCTGTGACCTCTAGCAGTCCAGAACCCCTCAGAGGATGTACATAGGAAGCAGGTCTAAGCTGGAAGGTGGCCATCACCCGAGAGGTCCTTAGTGTTGCCATGGAGGCAGGAGAAGCTCCTGCCCCCACCACTGCACTCACCAGACATGAGCCCATCTTCTGGCTGAGCAGCACTCCTCCTATGGGAACACATTGACCACCAGGTGGCAGCTCCTAAATTGAGTGTCTGTCCCCTGGTGGTCAGTATGCATCATAACAACTGGTTGTTCCACTGTTTGGCTGTTTTGCATATTAGGGTTTTATTATATAGGACTAGAGGCCTGGTGCATGGGAAGAGGGGTATCCCTCAGCTCAGCCTGTACTGGGACCCCTCAGGGATGTCCAATTGCAGGATTGGGCCTAAACCAGCAGTCAGACATCCCTCTCACAATCTGGAACTGCTGGCTCCCAACCACTCGCCTGCCTGCCTGCTTGATTTCCCCCTAACCACTCCTTTGCCAGCCTGATTAATGCCTAACTTCTCCCCTGCTGGTCCAATTCCCCCAACTGCCCTCCCTTACCAGCCTGATTCCCCCCAACTGCCCTCCTTCCCCTGCAAGCCTGGTTGCCCCCATCTTCCTTCCTCTGCCAGTCTGGTCGCCCACAACTGCCCTCCCCTGCCAGCCATCTTGTGGTGGCCATCTTTGTGTGAGGGTGTGACAGTCAATTTGCATATCACCTCTTTATTATATAGGATATTATTATATTATCCATTCATTCTCTTGCTTAAAACTTGTCTTGATCCTCAAGTGCCCCAAACTAGATATAAAATAACTCAGTTAGAGAAATACATTACTTATAAATGAAATCTAATTAACAAAATAAATTAATAAACTAAATAGAAACAGGCATAGGGAGGGGTTACAGGAATGGATGAAAGACGATGAAGAGATGAAGCAAAAACACATATATTTATATATGTAACACAAAGACAGACAACACAAGAGTGATAACCATAGCAAAGGGGTTGGAGGCAGGTGAAGGTGAGCAAATGGGGGGAAATGAGGATGGAAAGACTTTGCTTGGGGTGATAGGCACACAATGTAGTGTGCAGATGCAGTTTCACAAAACTGTATACTCCACTTTGGGGATATATCTTAAGAATCTCGAAACACCAATCAGAAAGAATATATACACCTTTATGTAAATAGCAGCACTATTTACAATAGCTAAAATCGGGAAGCAGCCCAAGTGCCCATCAGCAGATGAGTGGATTAAAAAAAAGTGGTACATTTACACAATGGAATACTGTGCAACTTTAAAAAAGGATCTCAAGAATCCAAGATGGTCACCAACAGGACAGCAGTGAGGGAGAGATGTGAGTGAGGGAGGGAGCAAAAGGGGAGTGCATGGACATGTGGTGTATTTGTGTGACAGTTATATTACACAGGACCTTTGGGGGCTGGTAGACCAGGCTCCCCTAGCCAGGCAGCTTCTACAAATGCTGCAATCTCTCCCAGGCAGCCAGCTGTGCTGCAGAGGCCACGCCATCTTAAAGGAGAGAGCTGCTATGACTGGGAGCCCAGCCTCACCTCCACCCAGGGAACCCTCAGACACCACCTAGGACCCTACAACCACACTGGCTAGGGACCTGCTGCCTTGGCTATGAACCCACAAACACTAAGACTGCAGAATCCCCAGCCACAGGCTCCTAAAAAGTTTGTCCTGAGGGAGACAAATTTGTAGCCAAATAGACAGATGTGTACTACACAATTTCATGGAACATACAAGAGAAACAACTAAATCGAATAGCATCCACCCAGAATTGGTGAAATAAACACAGCTGGTGAGAGAATCCATGGCCATAAAGGACAGAGGATGCCTGGAGAATGATAGGATCAGGAATCTGGGCTGGAGAGAGAATTGCGCAACCACCAGGACTAGAGGGTCAGAAGGAAATTGTGCTGCACCAATTCCGCATCCTTTGAGGACATGCATAACACTTGACTGAGGAAAGAGGTCCACAGGGCTGCTGGCAGTGGGGGACTCTGTATATAAGTCCACAGCATGGGAGGCTGCACCCAGAAAGGAAGCCTGAAGTTCTACACAAGCCCCACAGTGCCGTGGGAAAGAAACAAGTGTCAGTGTGGTTGCTCTGTCTTTATATTTTCCTGTTTTACTCACTAAACCCAGTACAAACACCCACCGAGGCTGCAGTGCATGTGGAGGTGGTTTGGTGGAGGCTGGGGAGCAAAGCAGGGAGAAGAAACCAGGAATCCAGCTCTGGGACAGTCCGGTACCTTCAACCCTAAACAACCACTTTTCTCCAAGAAATAGCCCCTCCTAGTGGCCCAGAAACTAATACAGCAACACCACCACCTAGATTCCATGTCAGAAATAGACTATTGTGTAAATACAACTGAAAGCAGTCAAACAAACAAAGTGGGCAGATTAGTCCCACCTGCTTGAAACCAAGTCTGTGGAGACAGACACAGACGAGTGGTAGATCACTGGAAACTTCAACAAGGTGTTGACTACTTAACAGGAAACTGAAAAGTGTCAGACAGAACAGTAAAGAGGGGTTTAATCCAGCCTCCGAGGAATATTTAAACTCAGCTGAAGCAAAGAACACTTCACTACTTCACTTTTTTATTTTTTATTTTACTTAAGAAAGGAAAAGAAAAAAATGTTTTATTTTGTTTTAGTTTATTTATTATTTTTTAACCTTATAGTTTTTTGTTCTACATTCCATTTTTATTTTTATTTTTTATCATTATTTTCCTTTATCTCATTGTTTTCTTTTTGCCAACATTTTCTTCCTCACTTCTCCCTTTTTCATCTTGTTTCTCTTCTCCTGTTCCTGTTTTAGTTTGTCTCTTGCATTCTTTTTACTCCTTGTTAAAAATTGATCTTTTTATCTGCTTTATTGATGCATTAATATTATAGTAGTCTCTGTTAGCTTATTTATATATCTAATTTTCTCTCCCCTGCCCCAAGCTCATGCACCCTTCTCTTTCTTCAGTAGCCAATTTTTAATGCTTTAGTTTTTTCTCTCCTCACTTGCTCTCTTCCTGTCCTAATTGGTTAATCAGTTTCACTAACTAAACTAAAGCCCATTTGCTCTCTATTCTCCTTTGCCAAAAATAGATGAATATATAGATAGATAGATTAAAGAAAGGGGAACATTTTTATTGACTATTTTGTGTGGGTTTTTTTTTTTACTTTTCTTTTTATCCACTCATTCTCTTTTCCCTCCTTTATCCTGAACTGAGGCCATTCCCCTTTTTATTCAATTCATTTACCTTACTTTCTGGAAATAAGCTTTACATCTTCAGATTCAGTCCCTCTCTCCCTCCTTTTTTAGCTGGGTGTTTGTTGTTTGAATTTTTTGGTTTATTTGTTTGTTTTGTGGAGTTTTCTCCACATAGACATATATTTTTATCCTGCTTTTTTCTTCTTTTTATTTTCTCTCTTACCTTTTTTCTTTTCTCAATATCATTGTTGTGCTCTTTTCTCTCCCCTAATTCTCTTTCCTCTGGTGGTCACCTTTATTGGGGTTGTGTTATGAATACATTCCTGTTCAGTTACTGCTGTGTCATGTCTTGTTGAGTTGTATTTTGTGCCTTTCAGTCATTGTGGTAGAGAGTGAATCACATGACCAGAAACCCTGAGAGGAGGAAAAAATGGGAAGACAAGAAAACAGCCCTCATACAAAAGAAAATGAGGAACCACAAGAAAAGGAAGTAAATGAAATGGAGGCAAGAAATTTGTCAGAGAAAGAATTCAGAACAATGTTCATAAGGATGCTGAAAAGAATGAAAAACAAAATTAACATGTGTCAGAATGAACAGGAAATAAAAAAGAACCAGGAGGAAATAATGACATAGTTGCAATAAAGAACACATCATCATCATTAGACTAGAAGAAGCTGAGGACCACATCAGCCAGCTAGAAGACAAGATATGAAAAAACACCCAAGCAGAGCAGCAACTGGGGAAAAAAACAACAACAAAAAAGCAGGAGAGCTTAAGGGAGATTTTGGACAACATGAAACAACCAAAAACTATATAATAGGGGTGCCAGAATGAGAAGAAACTGAGAAAGGATTAGAAAACCTCTTTGAAGAAATAATGACAGAAGACTTCCCTGATATTGGGAAGAAAAAAACTGCACAAGTTCAAGAAGCACAAAGAGTCCCAAGCAAGATGAACCCAAAAGACTTACACCAAGCTCATCATAATTAAATTGGCAAACACCAATGACAAGTAAGAATCTTAAAGAGTGCCAGAGACAGAAGGTTACCTATAAGGGATCTCACATTAGACTCCCAAGTGATTTCTCAACAGAAACACATCAGGACAGAAGGGAATGAAATTAAATATACAAAGTGATGCCAAGCAAGGGACTTATTCCAAGAATACAATATCCAGCATGAATATCATTCAAATTGAAGGGGAAATCAGGAGCTTCAAAGACAAAAAAAAAAGACTAAGGGAGTTTATTACCACTAATCCACAATTGCAAGAAATGCTAAAGGGATTGCTGTAAAAAGAAGAAATAGGAAGGGAAGAAGGAACAAGGGCATAAAGAATAAAAATGGTGACATTCAAGTACCTATGAATAATAACCTTAAATGTAAATGGATTAAATTCTCTAATCAAAAGATATAGGGTAGCTGAATGGATAAGGAAACATGATCCATATATTTGCTGTCCACAAGAGACCCATCTAAGAACAAAGGATTCACACAGACTGAGAGTGAAGGGATGGAAAACATTTATCAGGCAAATGGAAATGAAAAAAATAGCTGGGGTAGCAATACCTATATCTGAAAAAATAGACCTCAAAGAGAAGGCCATAACAATGGATAAGGAGGGCCACTTCATAATACTAAAGAGAGCAATTCAACAAGAGGATATAACTCTGATAAACATATATGCACCTAACACAGGAGCAGTCAAATACATTAAAGAAAAACCTTCTGAAAGATATCAAGAGGGAGACAGACAACAATACAGTCATAATAGGGGACTCTAATACTCCATTAACACCACTGTATAAATCCTCTAAACAAAAAATCAGCAAAGAAACAAGAATCCTAAATGACCCACTAGATTAGATGGAATTAACTGACATCTTCAGAGCACGTCACTCCAAAGCTACAGAATATACATTCTACTCAAGAGCACATGGGACATTTTCAAAGATAGACTGCATATTTGGGCAAAGTATCTTCAAATTCAATAAGATATAAATCATATAAAGCATATTCTCAGATCACAATGGATAAAATTAGAAATCAACTACAATAAAAACAGTGAAAAAAAACACTTGGAGGCTAAATAGCATGCTATTAAACAATGATTTGGTTACCAAACAGATCAAAGAAGAAATAAAAAGCAACCTGGTAATAAACGACAAAGAAAACAGAACAATCCAAAATCTATGGGACACGGGAGGGCATAAATTGGGGGAAAAGGAGACATACTTTAGACAATAAAACTTTAGACAATAAAAAATATCTATGAGACAGAGTAAAAGCAGTCCAGAGAGAGGGAATTTCATAACTCCACAGGCCTACTCAAAAAACAAGAAAAAATGGGCCGCTGGCGCCATGGCGGCAATGCACGAGCTGTCCGAGCTGTACCACGAGAGGAGCGACCTGCAGATGGACGTGATGGCCGGCGATGGAGGTAGGCGGCAGGAACCAGGAGTGAGCCCGAGCCACCCCCTTGGCCTCGAGCCACCCCCGCGCCCTGGGCGCTCTGCAGCCTGATGGAGGAGGAGGGGGCCCAGGCCATGGTGGAGGCAGGGGGAGGGGGAGGCCTCGCGTGCCAGCCGCCCCGGCATGTTGAGGAGTTTGATGACTGGGAGGACAACGACTACGACTACCCCAAGGAGGCAGAGCGGCGCGGCTCTGGCTCCGTGGCCCTGGAGGAGGCGAACAAGATGTTCCTGAGAACGTCCAGGGCCGGGAAGGCGGCCGCCGAGGGCGGCTTCCAGATGCGTTACGAGAAGAACCCGTTCGACCAGCTGGCCTTCATCAAGGAGCTCTTTTCGCTGATGGTGGTCAATCGTTTGACCGAAGAACTCGGCTGCGATGAGATTATTGACAAAGAGTAGCCAAATGCGGTCAAAGAGGAGGAAACTACGCGAGGAGAGGCCCAGCATTCCACTGTCTCTCGGGTGTATTCCAAATGGTTCTGTGCCAATGAAAAACTCAATCTTCAAAAAAAAATTCTTTTTTTTTTTTTTTTTTGGTTTTTCAGAATACAAAAAAAATAGGGCAGTGACTGCACAATTGTGAAAAAGAAAAAGAAGCGGTTCAAGGAAAAGGATCTAGGACTGTTGAAACCTGTTTATCCTGTAACACCCATGGCTTTGACTTCATGATTGATCCAGATTATCTTCTTTGCATTGGGAAGAATTACTTGCACATCCGCTGTAAGGAACGGTTTTGCAAGAATACATCGTGACCATGACCAACTGCCAGCCAGTGCAAGAGCCCTCGGATACTAATTATGGGAGAAATGCATCCAATGTAGGACAGCAGATGTCTTTTGGGTTTATTGGACAGAAAGTCTGTTGGGAAAACTTTGAAGATTCCACTTTGTGATCTATTCAAGCTATAGGTAGCAAAGGCTAAAATGTTAGTGTATAATTATAAGGTGAATGTAAGCAAACCCCACAAGAAATATGTATCATGTGTACTACATCTTAACATGTTTCCATGGATTCTGAAGTTTTATTTATACATGTATCTTGATCACTTATAAAGCTAATTGTGATCTATAATTCAAGAAAATTCATTGTCTTGATCATTATTTTTAAAAGTAAAAAATGACAGCAAGATGGCGGCATAAGGTAAACACCGTAAATGCAGCCGTGAACAACTATTTCAGAAAAACCACGAAAAGAACACACGGACACCACTCGCACCCACAGGAAGGCTGCCTGAGTGAAAAATCCTACAACTAGAAAAGAGTCTGAGACTCAGAGGAGCGGCGGAAGCAAAGTACAGAGGTACGGAGGCGCGCGCACGGAGCTCGGGGAAAGGGCTGGTGCCGGAGGTCGCGGTTCTTTTCCAAAACGGAGAGAGCCACAAGTTCCCAGCGGCTATGAACTCCAGTTCCAGGCGAGTTTCTGAGGACCCAGACACCCAGAGAAGGGGGACTGACTGGCACCAGGAGGAAATCCAAAGCGGGTTTCTCTCAGTGTTGCTTGCAGCAATTACTGCGGGACACAGAGACCTGGTGTCTCTCAGCGCAGGGCTGAGAAGCACCATAGCTATTTGCTCCGCCCTGCCCTGCAAACTCCCTGAGGCCCCGCCCCTCCCAAGCTGCGTCAGAGGCTTTTGCAGATAAAAGACTGAGTAGCCTAAGGCAAAGGCTAACTCAACACCTCCTTAAAGATACAGGAGCCAGCCTAACCCAGTGGCCAGAGTGGGACTAACCTAAACAAAACAGATCCACAAGGAACACACTTGGGGCAGATGCAGTGAGCATAAAAGCCCCACTGAAACAACTCTAGCCCCATAAGGGTGTCTCCAGCACAGAAGT
>PVJC01020789.1:0-14535 GCA_004026665.1 Murina feae
TAGGCGCTGCTCTGCTTGGGTATTTTTTTCTACCTCGTCTTCTAGCTCACTGATGCAATCCTCTGCTTCTACTAGTCTACTATTGATGCTTTCTATTGAGTTCTTCATAGCAGTGATGTCGTTTTTCATTTCTTCTTGGTTCTTCTTCATTTCCTCTTGGTTCTTCTTCATTTTCTCTTGGTTCTTACACATACTGTCAAATTTGTCTTCCATTCTTTTCATCCACCTTATGACCATTTCCCTGAATTCTTTCTCCGACAAGTTGCTTGCCTTCATTTCATTTACTTCCCTTTCTGGTGATGCCTGTTTTTCTTTCATATGCGGGCTGTTTCTTTGTCTCCCCATGATCTATCTTCTCTGGGTATCTGGTTATATAGTTTTTTCTCTCCTGTGTTGATTTAAAGGCACAAAATACAACACAGCAAGGCATAATGCACAAGGATGTGAACCCAAATGTATTCACGATACTTATAACCCACTAACGGTTACCACCATAGAAAAGAGAGTTAGGGGGTAAAAAAGAAAGAAAAAGAAGAAAAGAAAGGAGAAAAGGAGTGCCAAAACAAATTTGGGACAAGGAAGGCAAAGAAAAAAAAAGGTAAGAGCGATAAAAAAAGAATGAAATAGAAGGGGGGAAGTGATTATATGGGGAGAAAACTCAAATAGAATAGCTACTAGTAGCAACAAATGCCATCTACAAAGACCTAGAGATGAATGGAGTACATCAACTAATCAATCAATTAACAATATCTAACAAGGTAAGGAGAAACAGAATAAAAAAAAATAACCAAAATACAACCAAAAAACAAAAAGGAAAAGCGAGACAGTCTCACCAACAATTATAAAAACCCCAGTATAATCAACAATTAAGGAAACAACAGCAGAACAACAGAGAGAGAGAGAGAGAGAGAGAGAGAGAGAGAGAGAGAGCAAAAAAATTTTTGAATATTGAAGAAAGAAAGGAGTGAGGTATCTGGGAAAAAGAGGGAATAGAGAGAATCTAAAGCATGAGTTGGATAAGAGAAAAAGGACAACAATAGGGGAATAGTGAGGAAGAGAGTGTTGGCATAAAGGTAAAGTTGAGATAGAGTAAAACGATGCTATAGGAAATCTGAAAATAGAATGAAGAACACTAATCTCAAAATAATATAAAGATAAAATAAAATGACTCTTAGAAAAAGAAAAAAATAGTAGTAGTAATAATATTGATTAAAAATAAAGATACAATAATTAAAAAGGTAAAATCAAGTGAGGAAAAAAGACAAAAAAATGGTTTCTTAAAGGAAAAAAAGAAAAAGAAAAAAATTTTAAAAAAGAAAAATTAAAAAAAGAGAGAAAAATGTGCAGTAGTGAGGGTCATTCACTTCTTCTGCTCTTCTGATTGGTGCGCCTTAGTCTTATCAGCTATTCAGGAGAGTATGGAAGTTTCCTGCGATTCACTGCTCCTCTGTGTTGTAAACCAGTCCTGATTTAAAAGCCGGCAGTATTTCTGCCTTTATTTGTGTTTACAGAAGAGTCAGTTTGTGAATCAGCCTCTGGGTGGCAGTGTTTCTGGAGTGACTTCTGTGGCTATAAGTCCTCTCTAGCCAGCATTTAGGTTTTGTTTTCCCTATTGCACTTAATTCAAGTTTGGCGGAATGGACTGCCCCAGAGCTGGTTTCCGAATCCGTCACTCCCTGCTCTGCTTCTCAAGACACACAAACAGGGTTTTCCCCTGCAGTCTCCGTGAGCGAACCCAATTGGATGCTCCTATGTATTGGGTTTAATAATCCCAAGCCTAGATTTAATAACGAGAGGGAAAAAGGAACCTCTCCAAAGAGATGCGCGGGCTCCCTTCCTCCTCCAGCTCTGCGCGCAACTTTCCCAATGTCTCTTCTCCGCGATCCAAAACTGAGGCTGTCTTTTCGTGTCCAGATCACTTATGGGGTGGTTTTTTTGGATTCCCTTCTGCTAGCAGCCTGCGGGACCCCTTCCCACACTCGGGTCACGCTGGTGCCAACAGCCTCGGACTTTGTGGAGCGCGGGCTGGCCCCGAGTGGAGGGGCGTAGACTCTGCTGAGCAGAGACTTCTCCTGCGCGTGTTCAACTCTCCCACCTGGAATACAAACCACGCTTATATCAAGCGAAATCTGATATCTTTCCGTGAGGAGGTGCAGGGCTCGTCTGAGTCCATGTATTCTTGGTTTGAGCTCCGGTATTCCTGGGTTCCTGGCTGGTCCTTGGGTGACCTGTTTGCAGTATCCCTGGATGTATACGTTTCTTGTAACAGTCACCCAAGATGGCCCGGTCTCTGCAGCAGATTCGGCAGCTCCGAGAGAGATTTCAGCAGCAGTGGAGGCAGCGCCTGGTTAAGAGATCCCCATTCGGGTTCTCCAACAGTCCTCTGGAGTATAGCTGTTGCACACCCACAAATTTTCACGCTTGGTACATCCACACACTTTCCGTTCCTTCTCTCTCTCTCTCTCACTGTCTTTCAGTCTGCCTTCTCATTGGCAGCCATCTTCCTTCCCCTCAGCTAGCTTTTGTTTATCTGACCTTCAATTCTGAATGATAGCTTTGCTGGGTAAAGTAATTTTGGTTGTAGGTTCTTGTTGTTCATCACTTTGAATATTTCTTGCCACTCCCTTCTGGCCTGCAAAGTTTATGTTGAGAAATCAGCTGACAGTCGTATGGGTGTCCCCTTGTAGGTAACTAACTGCTTTTCTCTTGTAGCTTTTAAAATTCTCTCCTTGTCTTTTGCTCTTGGCATTTTGATTATGATGTGTCTTAGTGTGGTCCTTATTGGGTTCCTTTTGTTTGGGATTCTCTGCACTTCCTGGACTTGGAAGTCTATTTCTTTCAACAGGTGGGGGAAGTTTTCTGTCATTATTTCTTCAAATAGGTTTTCAATATCTTTCTCTCTCTCTTCTTCTGGCACCCCTATAATTCTGATGTTGGTACGCTTGAAGTTGTCCCAGAGGCTCCTTACACTATCTCCATATTTTTTTATTCTTTTTTCTTGTGGCTTTTCCGGCTGGGTGAGTTTTGCTTCTTCATATTTCATATCTTTGACTTGATTCTTGCGATCGTCTCGTCTGCTGTTGGATCTCTGTATATTATTCTTTATTTCAGTCAGTGTATGCTTAATTTCTAGCTGGTCCTTTTTTATATCCTCGAGGGTCTCACTAAATTTGTCAGCAGTCTCTAGAAAATTCTTGAAAAACCTAATAACTGTGGTTTTGAACTCTATATCCAGTCGTTTGTGTTCCTCCATTTCTGTCATTTGTGACCTGTTTCTTAGTCTCTGCATTTTGGCTGCTCGTTGATAGGGTGGCTTTCTGTGCTAGGTGTCCTATAGGGCCCAGTGATTCAGCCTCCCCAATCACCTGGGCTGGACACTCTTGCTGTATGCCTTTGAAGGCTGGGTGCACAGTCTTGTTGTAGTTATCACTGGGAGGTATCACTGGGAAGAAATGACCTGCAGGCCTTTCTCCTCGTTGTTTGGGGTTTAGATCTTTTGGAGTTCTGTCCCAGCTGCAGACCCTTAGGTTATGCTGAAGGCAGGCAGGTGCACAGCTTGGGCAGGGTTGTAGGTGGGGTGGGGTGGGGTCTCAGAGTCACTGGAGCAGAGCAACCCACAATGGCTGCCCCTCTGCTGAATCTGCAGCTTCTCCTGGATTTGGTGCCTCCAAGCCCTGGGGTCTGCATGTCTCTGAGTCCCCAAATCTCCGCGTCAGTGATATCTGTGAACAGTACTGCTAGAATGCCACTGATCTTCCGCCCCGTTGCCCTACAGCCCGCATCGCATTCAGTGCAACCCTGGAGTTTATAATCTCCTTCCAAGCTGCAGACCCAGGTGTAGTCGCCACCCTTTCACCCGCGCCGCTGCTTCCTTTCCCCGTGTCCATACCCCTCAGTTTTGGTGCCAGGAGCTTCTACTCAGTCTCACTGCATTCCTTCTTTTGCCTTCTAGTTGAAAAGCTTCCCCCCCTTGGTTCTGGAGGATGGTCGTTTATCTGTATAGTTATATTTTTATAATGTAGTTGTGGAGGCTGCGCATTTAGGTATATACCTCATGCCGCCATCTTGGTTCTCGAGACATATAAATATTAAAAAGAAAACAAAACTTTGAAAGCAGGAACTTGAAGGAAAAGCAACAGAAATCTGTCGCAGTAACTTGTTTTGGCAGTTATGTAAATGTGCAAAAGAGACGGGAATAATTCTGTTCCATCTTTTCAGTGAGAGCAATTGGCACATTTAATTGGTGCTCAAAGGATGTGAATAATAGCATAGCATAATGCACAAATATATGCCATCATGAGAATATCACAGATATCAAGTTTTAAACTAAATTCTTTTTTTAAATTTGATTTTAAATATAATTTATAACTTTTTATAATATTACTTTTAAAAACTGTGGAAGTATATTAGACCATAATTTCAAATATCCAACGTGAAGTGAGAAAAAGGTTAGGATGAATTAGGTTTTAGGGCAGGAGACAAGGTCCCAGGTCACATGGGAAGGATTATTGGTTGAGGGATGCAAGGGGGACATAAAAATATAAGAAAACAGGAAACTGAGGGAGTAGACTAGAGAAAACAGACTCAAACACGTGCTTGTTTTAGACTGCCAGGTAACAGTAATTCTAGGGATGTAAGTTGATTGATTATGAAGATTTTAGGGTATGGACAGGAGTAATATCTTCAAATAAAAACTCTTTGCCTTTCCCTGGGCGGGAATTCCCACCTCCCAGGAAGCCTGACCTTCATGGGACTGAGAGTGAGAGCTCCGAGCCGTGGTTCCTCCTGCTGTTGCCTTGACCCCAGCAGTGGAGACAGTGCTGGGCGGTGCGTGTGGTGGTAGTGGTGGTGGTGGGGTTAATATGAAGTCACGATGGGAGGCCGAGGCAAGACCCAAGGGGAATCTTTATGGAGAGGACTGTATGGAAAATGCCAGCTTGCATGCATCCTGATGCTGGGACACATCTATCTTCCTGGGAAACAGGCCTTCGGGAGAGAAGGTGGAGATCATGTCTCTAACTTGGGAAAAAACTTAAATATTTAAGTTTAGTGTAAGCAATTGTAATGTTTGACTTGTAGGCAAATAGAAATATGAATCAGAATGCATCTCTCTCCTAAGGTAGCTGGGCACTGGGCCTATCTCAAAGACACTGAGGCAGCCCTGGCACTGAGCCCTGGCATTAAGGGTGACTTAGCATCTGCTCTGAGCCAGCTCTTTCGCCAGGGGATTTCTATGCATGGTTTCTTCCAGTCCTCCTAACCTCGAGGTATTATTGTCTTCATTTTAAAGATCATTTAGAAACTGAAGCTTAGTGACTGGAAGTGATTTTCTCCACTGAGTGACAGACTCAATGTCATGGGATGTTTCCTCTGGAAGTGTTGTAACTTAGCACCTCGGGTGATCCTGCTGTACAGGGTGGTCTAGGCTTGTCTGGATCACTGTGACAATAGATTTGGGACCAGAGGAAGGATTAGCTCCAGCAAAGGTAGCGAGGTTTCAGAATGACCTGGGCTTCTCTCTGTTCTCTCTTTTCCCCCCAGTACACAGGAGATAAATATACATAGTGTTTGGGCCATGGTCAGGTGCTAAGGTAGTGACCCTCAAACTTCACAGTGCAGGGAGGTGGGGGGTAGTCCTGGTGGAAAAACAGATGCTAGGTCTCACGCTCAGAGGCTTTGATTCAGCAGATGGTCTGCTCACTAAGAAGAACCCCGATGATTCAGATTTAGGCGTCTCCACATCACACCAGGAGAAACACTAAGGTAGGTGACCCAGCTCTTCAGCATTGCTCCTCCTGGTCTCTTTATGCCTATTATTTGATTATGGTAAATCTAGAGATGATACCGTCACTGTCAGATAAGTGTATGGGAGACCAGGCATTGGTGATGATTCAGAGAGCAGGCAGTGAACCTCAACCAGGACAGTGAAGACTGAGAAGGTGAAAGGTGCGCAGAGCCCAGGAGCAGGGTTACCTGGCTGTCAGATTGTAGTCCATCCTCACCCCAACTGAGACTGAAGGCATAGCAGCGACTGATGATCAAGGAGGTGCTACAAGCTCCCAGCATCTAGTATTGGCTACTTTCCACACGTGGGCTTCATTTAATTTTGTAACAAACCTGTGAAATCAACTTTATCTACACTAGAGGCCTGGTCAATGAAATTCGTGCACGGGTAGGGTCCCTAGGCCTGGCCGGTGATGAGGGCCGATCTGTGGGGTGGCTGGTATGGTGATCAGGGCCCCCACTTGTACCCACCTTGGCCTGGTGCCACCCGCTCGCCGGCCTCACTCACCGCCGCTGGCTGCCTTCTATGGGCAACCGGTGGGGCGATCAGGGCCTCTGCTCGCACCTGCCTTGGCCTGGCACTGCCTGCTTACCTGCTCCCCATCCCATTGTGGTCCCATTCTCATCGGGGCTCATTGGGGCCAGCAGCTGTGTCGCTGACGCCTACCATGTTTCTTGCCACCCCCTGGTGGTCAGCACACATCTAACTCTGGGTCAGTCAAACTTCTACCCATGGGGACAATTTTCTTATTAGCCTTTTATTATATAGGATTTTATAGAAGAGGGACCTGGGAGGCCTAACACTGTTAAAATTTTACCCCAAGGTCTTGTAGGTAGGACTCAAATCAGGGTCTGTTTAACTTTAAAGTTCCATGACCTTTTTTCTTTCTTTTCCTTTATTTTTTTAAATTATACAAATAATACTTTAAATGTAGTCTCACACACAAAATAATTAAACAGTCTAAACAGCATTACACTGGAATTATGCAGGATGTATTTTTTTGCAACTTAATTTCTTCACATAATACTATCTCCTAGAATTACTTCTATATCAGTTACAAAAGCTTTCTTTATATTGCCAATACTCACCTTTATACCAGAAGCAAAACTATAATCCAGACTAACTTTCAGACGCAGGTATGTGTCTAAACCAGAGCTTCTTGGGCAGGACTGCTTTGCTCTTCAGGGACTTGGCACTTCTGGAGACATTTTTGATAGTCACGACTTGGGAGAGGGGGGTTGTTACTTGTATCTGATGGGTAGAGACTGGGAGTGCACAGGGCAGTCCCCGGCCAAAGAATCATCAGGCCCCAGTTGTTCATAGCGCCGAGACTGGAACCTACTTATTGTAAGGGTACTTATTTCAGCAGCTCCATGATGGGCTTTGATCAGTACATTTTTCTCAGCACTCCCCTTTACCTCAGAATTCAGCAATAAATCCACTTGTTTTAAATGATGGGACTTCAAGTTTTCTCAGGAAAAAAACAATTATACTCTGACTTCTTCCTGGATTTGAAATCATATTTGAACTCTTAGACATCTCAATGTGGCCAACAAAAGCAGCAAAATAATCAATGGCTAATGACTTACTGAATCTTGTTTTCTAACCATGTAATGGGGGGAAATGTTTACTTTTTAAATATTTTTATTGTTTTAGAGAGAGGATGGTAGAGGGAGGGACAGAGGAAAACATTGATCGTTTGCCTCCTGCATGCATCCCAGTCCCTCGGGGATCAAATCTACAGCGTGGTATGTGCCCTGACTCAGAATCAAATCGGTGACCTTTTGGCGCTTGGGACAATAGTCAACCACCTGAGCCACACCAGCCAGGGTGGGGAATAATGTTTTTCAATGCATGTTTTATATGGTTAGTTTTCCTTCAGTGCTAAATTGTTTACTAAGTTAAACTTTGTCCACTTAAGTTAAGTAGATACAGAATCTGTAAATTAGAAATCGGTTAATAGTTTATATATTCGAGTTAAATAAAAGGAACTGCGGTAATTGCACATCTATTAGATTGACCCTGTTATGCCCTAATAAGACTAAGGAGCAAGACTGTTAGCTGTTAGAAACAAGTTGTTCAGTTCCAGGCTAGAATTTAGGCATTATTAGTTTCCATGGCATTGTTTCATTTCATTTATTTAGACTGCCATTTTGTGTTTGAAGGAAATAATGTGTATGTTCTAAGCCTGTTTTAATTTCTTAAAAAGTCTAACCATTTCTTACTATGTTGGTAGGGGGGAATGATAACTTAAGATTTGTTGTTAAAATTTGTTGTTTAGAAAAATGTAAATCACTTGCTGGTGATTTAATTAATTTGGGAATTTTAAATTGCTTATGTAAATAATTTCAGGGTAGTAACATAAATTACTGAATGTATAAAAAATGCAGTTGGAGCATAAAAAGGGAAGTCACTAATTCAGTGTTTGGGTGCAAATATTTTATATGGTAAAAGAATCTGCCACATATTCAACATGATAGAATTTCTGCTCACCAAGGACCGAGTAGACCATGTACTTACTTCTATGAAAGCTTGGAGAAGAGAAGATTAAACGTGTTTTCAAGGATTAAATTTTTTGGCCAAAAATAATTGAATAAATTGAACTATTCAGTTTTGCTATTCAGGTTTGCAGGAAATTTTTTTAAATGTGGAAATCTATCCTATGTAATAAAAGGCCAGGGACCATAAGCAGAACAATCAGAATGACCGCTTGACCAGTTGCCATGAGGTGCATTGACCACCTCTTGGTTCCTGCCCTCCCCCACCTCCCCTATCTCCTCCTCCACCCCCAGGCGAATAAGGAACCACGGAGAAGCGGGTGGGTGGCAGTGCCGTGGGACTGGGGACTGGCTAGCACGTGGAACAACTTACCTCTTGGTCCCTCCCCCCACCCCACAGACTCTGATGGATCAGTGATGGTGAACAGGGGACTGGAGAACTGGGGGTGGGTGGCGGGAGGACCAGGCTGGCTGTCTAGCCATTGGCATACCTAGCTCATCCCCAGCTGCTTGTTGGCTCAGGCCAGCGGGAAAGCGGACGCCAGCAACTTCACCTCCAGCCCGCTAATGGAACGCGTTGCCCACTCAGGGCCGCTCACACAGGCGCCGCCACTGCCACTGCTGTTGCCAGTGCTGCTGGGGCTTATGGCGACCTACCCGCCCCAGTGGCAGAGGCAGCGTTCAGCCTGGGGACTGGGAAATGGGCAGAAGGTGGCCCTGATAGCCACATGATTTCATGCACTGGGTATCCTATATAATAAAAGCGTAATATGCAAATTGACCATCCCTTTGGGATGGCTAAGCCACACCCACCAGCCAATCAGAGCGACTGTATGCAAATTAACCCAGCCAACATGGAGGCCGGCATTCAGGGAGCTAAGTAAACAGGCATTTTCCATTGCAGCAGGAGTGAAACTGTTTGCAGGCCGCCTGGGCTTCTCTCCGCTCCAGGGAACAACATTTTGCAACGTTGTTTCAATCCTAGAAGTATCAGGAGCTGAAGCAAACAGCAGGCTGGGCCTGACTTCTAAGGGAAACATTGTTTCATTATAGAAGCCAGAGCTGAAGCAGAGAGGAGGTTTCCTTAACTGCCTAGGCCCCGTCTTAAAGGAACAGTATATCAATTATAGAAGATAAACCCCAGAAACCTGCTTCCAGCCAGCCTTGCTGGGACGTTGGGTCAATGGGAGCTGTGGGCAGCCTGAACACCTGAAAGCGCCCCTCAGTCCCTAACCCATGCTGGCCACACCCCAGTGGGGTGAGGGACGTTACTGGAGGCTTGGCCAGCCTGCAGACAGGCATCAGGCCCTCACCCAGGCTGGGCAGGTACCCCAGTAGGGACCCAAAACCTGAAGGGACTGTGGGCAGCCTGAAAGCCTGAAAGCGCCCCTCAGCCCATCACCCAGGCTGGCCACACCCCAATGGGGTGAGGATCCACACTGGGAGGCTTGGCCAGCCTGCAAACAGGCATCTGCCCCTCACCCAGGCTGGCCAGGCACGCCAGCAGGTGGACATTCCCTGAGGGGTCCCAGACTGCGAGAGGGCGCTGGCCAGGCTGAGGGTCCCCCCCCCCAAGTGCACAAATTTTTGTGCACCGGGCCTTTGTGTGTGTGTGTGTGTGTGTGTGTGTGTGTGTGTGTATACAGAGGGCACTGACCAGCCTGGGTGAGGGTCTGATGGCTATTTGCAGGTGGGCCAAGCCCCCCAGTGGGGACCCTCACCCCATGGGAGTGTGGCCAGCCTGAGTGAGGGGCTGAGGGCCATTTTCAGGCTGCCCACAGCTCCCATTGACCCAATGTCCCAGCAAGGCTGGCTGGAATCAGGTTTCTGGGGTTTATTTATCTTCTATAATTGAAACTTTGTTGCCTTGAGCAGAGGCCCAGCGGCCAAGACAGGCAGTTTCAACTCCATCACTGGTGCATGGAAGCCTCCTGTTTTTTCTAGCTCCATGGCTGCCAGCTGCCATCTTGGCTGGGTTAATTTGCATACAGCTGCTCTGATTGGCTTGTGGGTGTGGCTTGGCTGGCGGGCTTGGCTTAGGTGTCTCGGAGTGATGGTTAATTTGCATATTACTCTTTTATTAGAGTAGATATGCTAATATGCTGTGTCTGACCATCTGACCAGTTGCTATGACATGCACTGACCACCAGGGGGCAGATGCTCAATGCAGGAGCTGCCGTGACACACACTGGCCATTCATAGAGAAATGGCACCATGGACCTGACACCTACAAAGCAACACTTGGCTTCCCCTAAGTGGGACACAGGCCCGCCACCACCCCAGAGCAATACCCCACCAAATCACAGCTGAGGCTGCCAAGACCCCATGGCACAAAATGTGGCCCACAGCCCAGCCCAGCCTGGAAACGGTAGCTGTGGGTGCTGCCAGGTAATGAGGTCACATAGCAACGCCCAGCTTCCTCTCTCTAGGGACTAGCCTTGGAGTTTTTTCAGCCCAGGAACACGGCTTGCTTTATAGCCAAGTATGAACATTTCACACTTTAACCAAATGTCTGTGAAGCATTTTCTTGTGCCTCATCTCACTTGCTCCTCACAGAAGTCCTGAAGTAGGTAAATAGGAGACTTGGTGGAATCCTATTTTCTTTTCATTAGCCAAAAAATGGAGATTTAGAAAGTTTAGAAACTTGACCCAACTAAGAAGAAGTAAGAAATGGTGGACCTTCAAAATGATTTCAGTTTTTCTCACTGTGCAGAATATAGTCAAACACTGCTGCAGTTAAGTATTTTACCCTTTGTCCTCCCTGCGTGATCTACAATAATAATCTATTTTGTGTTGATATTTACTTCTATGTTGCTGACAATTACCTGACAGACAAGTTGGGGTGCTTCACTGGACTGGAAAAAATTTAGCTACATCAGAAAACAGGTCTAATTAAGCAGTCTATCTATATAGACTGGTATAAAGCTCTCGCTGTCGCCAGTCCATCCGTGTGTTTTGATCTGTCATTGTTGATCATGACTTTGGTTGACACTTCTATTACAGAGAAAAGGTGAGTAGTGATATTAAAATATTTCTTCTAATTAATTTCCTTTCAATGTGCATGAATCTGTGCACTGAGCCACTAGTATGTATTATATTTTTATTTAGGTACACCAAGTCTGATTGTATTTACTAGTATGAATAGCTGAGATTGTAATTTTCCAGTGCCCCTTCAGCAAGATGGTTCTTGCCACTGCTTCTCTTGTCCCGTCTGAGTGCTTTGATTCTGTGGTGTCCCCATATGTTGGCACAGGCTGAGTAGCACCAAAGTACATATTGTTCAGTGAAATTACATCCAAATCAGTTGCCAGATTCCAGTCAGTTTTACCAAATTAAGTAAAACTCTTTAAATTGGTAGTATATAGTAATGTCATGTTTTTGCTAGTATTTGGTGGGTATTTTATGGATTGAAACTTAAGAAAGAAAATTGTGAAAAGGAAAATTTATCACTTTATACTGTAACAAGGACACAAAGGAATTTGCAGTAATTATATTGTTTAGTAACTATAAACGAGCAACCCATTCTGTTGAGCTTGACTGTCTAGTGTTTATTGAACACCTATTATGTGAAATGCCATGGACTACTTAATAGTTGTTCTAAAGACAGTCCCTTGCTTGGAGAGTCTGTGGACTAATAAATAGAATGATGAGATTGTAACTATAGCACATGGCAGACCTTGGAAGGTACTGTTAGAGAAATACAAATAGGATGCCATAGAGATTTCAGGAGAACACTGTCTCATTTCATCCAGTTGGGAACTGAATAGGAGACTTGGAGAAAGATGGATTTTGAAAGCTAGGTGTAATTTTGGCAGCTAGAGATGTGTGGGGTTGTTGGAATTCTGGGGGAAGGTAGAATAGTATGGAGGTGAGAAAGGGATTGAGAAAAAGGATTTGGTGATTACCATGGAGTCTGTTGCCACCAAATCACAGGCTGAAAGGGAAAGACTGGGAGAGTTTGAAGGTGGACTGAAGGCCTGTAGAAGCAGGCTGTGCTTAGGCCAACTAGTGTTCCATTGTGTATATTTACTGCATCTTCTTTATCCGCTCCACTAAAGGCTTGGAGTAGTTGGGCGTCAGAAACATTTTTCATGTCTTTGCCTGACCACTATGGCCCCTTTCCCACTGCCTCTCCCTACTGCTTCTCAGTCTGTTTTCTCTGTCCATCCAGCCAACATCAGGCACACAGTCTTTTTCTCTTCCCTGTACTTGCTTCCCTCACTTTTTCTCTCCTCCCTCAGCTGTCAGAATCAGCTCAGAAGTCATCCTTGGAAGCACTCTGAAACCCTACATTGGAATTAATCCTTGCTTCCTCTGCTCCCACAGTGATTATCTTACCCCCTCAATATGGCACTTACTACATTCTGTCTTACATTTTGGCTGTTTCCATCACTATCTCCCTTCATCATATTGTAGGGGTTCTTGCTCCAATAGCTTAAATACAGATCAACTCATGTTGGTTGAATGAATGAACTAGCGATCTTGTTTACAAATAATGTCACTTTATATCTATATAGATATAAAAAGAGGTAATATGCAAATTAGACCAGGATTCCATAACGGTCATGACCAGCTCAAGAGGAGGGGCCTGGCGTGGGCCCAGAGCCTGAGAGAACAACAGACATGGTGGCCCACACCTGGAGCCAGAGAGAACCCTCAGCCCCAGCCCTAGCCCCAGCCCCGTGGCCACAGCACTAGGGTGCTGGGGCTGGAACAGAGACACAAACCTGCAGGGGGGCTGGGTTCAGTTCTGACCAAGGGCATGTACCTAGGTTGCAGGCTACTCCCTGGCCCAGATCAAGGCTCATGCAGGAAGCAACCAATCAAAGTGTACCTCTCTCATTGATGTTTCTCTCTGTCTTTCCCTCTCTCTTCCACGATCTCTAAAAATCAATGGGAAAAATATCCTCATGTGAGGATAAAAAAAAAAGAAATGTCATATCCTATGAAAGAGACATTTTTGAAATGTCTAAAGAAAGTTGTTATTTTTTCGTGGTGAAGGGACTGGAGTCTGTGTTGATGAAAACACCTTGGCGGCTATGGCAGCCAGCAATGGCAGCAGCAGCAGGATGATGGGGGTGGCGCCTTCCCCTGATCAGCCAGTTGCCTCCCGCAGAGGGAGGCCTTAGTTGTCAGTAGGACAACCCCTGAGGGCTCCCGGACTGTGAGAGGGGGCAGGCTGGGCTGAGGGACCCCCCCCCCCGCCAGTGCATGAATTTCATGCACCAGGCCTCTAGTTATGTATAAAGAGATAGGTGCAATAGAGACCAAAGTGGTGGCAATTCTAAAAGACTTTAATGATTAGCTGAAGAAATTGTTTGGAGAAGCACAAGATATGTGCTCAGTCTCAGTTCAAGAATATTGACCACAGTCTGACTCCTCTAGTCCTTTCCGTGAGCAAAAGCACAGCCTTTATTCCACACCCAGGCCCTGTGCCAAACCACAGCCACCTCCCTGCTCCAGCTTTCCTAAACACCTGTGAGTGTGCTGCTGGTACAAGATGGAGCAGATATGGTAAGGCGAGGACAAAAAAGAACACCTGAAAGCAAGGCAGTGGATTTCCCCTGATTTATTTAAGACCTCTCCTTGAAAGTTCACCTTCATGGTAGAACCATTTTTAAATGACTTTTCAACCATTAACAGAGTTCTCAAAACTCCTACATGAATCAAAATTAGGCTTAAAATGTTTTATATATAGTTGTATTGGTTCCTACATCTTTTCATCTTTGAAGGATTTTAGATCACGAGTGAGGGTGATATGTTTACATGTTTCTTTATGCCCTTGAAGTTCATTTCTACCCACTTGCTTTCTGTGGTTATTGATTTCTGTATTCAGAACCCCAGTTCCTCATCAGTAAAGTGAGGGAATTGAAGTAGAGTGTCTCCAAGTTTGTTCTGTCAGTATTTAACATAAAATCTATTATATGACTGTAGGAATTAATTTTTGTCCAAAATCCAATGCCTACAGAATATTTAATGGTTTTCTGTTTAGACTGTTTGCCACTAGATGGCAGTAAAAATGTTATTATTGGCAGTAAGTGCTTACCAATTTTTAAAGTTTTTTTGTTTTTTCCTTTTTATTGAATTTTATTTAGGTGACATTGGTTAATAAAGTTATACAGGTTGCAGGTGCGCAGTTCCAGACACATCATCTGGACACTCACTGTATGGTGTGTCTGCAGTCTCCCATCCCCAATTCAAGCCTCTCATTCCCACTTATCCCTCCATGCCCTCCTCCGCCTCTCCTTACCT
>PVJC01020789.1:14635-28861 GCA_004026665.1 Murina feae
GGGGGGGGGGGGGGGGGGGGCGGAATTCATAAATTAAAGTAAGTCATTTCGTTTTATAAAACATTATTTTATGATGAAAGTAAGATATGGTAATTGTAGAAACTTTGGAAATACAGGTATTTTGAAGAAGATATTTTAAATTACTCCTAGAAGTAATCTATGCTAACTATTTATAAAGTTTATTCCCAGTATTTTTTCATGCATACAAACTTAAATCACATGGACCATATAGTTTTACACTTTAAGTTTCAAACTAATGTTGCATTGTATTTTCCTGTGTTACTAAATGTGTTTGGTTTTTTTTACATGATTCACAGTGTTGGATAAACCATAATGAATTCAACCAATCCAATGTTGTTGGGTACTTTAGTTCTAGTTTTTCACTGTTAAAAGTAATGCTGCTATGAATTAAATATTTCCTTAGGATGTATTATTGGAAATTAAATTACTGAATAAAAGGATACAATTTTTCATGCTTTGGTACTTGTCATACGTGACTTCCTAGAAAAGCTTCACAAATATGAGCTCCCAGCAGCAAGAGTGAGCATTATGGTGGAAATTGGTTGTTTTTTAACAGGGCAGGAGGTGAGCTGGGGAACTAATTTTTGTAATATTTAATGTTTAAGAAATCAGTTTCTAACCATATCATTTGGAAATTTGGGCCAATTAAGTTATTTTTATGTTTCCAAGACCTTAAGTGTTACAGTCAGCTTGTCTAATGCAGGTGTTGTGGATACTCTCTAGGGAACTGTTTATGGCTATTTTAAACATTAGTCAGAAATTATTTACACTCCCTAATCACACCTTCTGAATCTGTTGAATGTCCTAGGTTTGGGGATTTTTTTTTTAACTTTCATTCGCCTGGCTACCAAAGTAATCCATGCAGTTGTGGGAAGCCCCCACCACTTGCATTGGTCCTAAGGCACAGGATGTGAGTGCCTCTTAGAGGCTCTGGTGAAAGCCTTAGCATGGTTTTCCTTTAGACCTACAACCGTAACTGACCCTGGCTCCATCTGTTGTGCACACACTGCACGACCTTTATCCCAGCTGAGTCTGTCATACTTTGTGCTTTAATTTGTTAAGGGTCAGTCATGTACATTATGATGCAGCCACCTTTTTTTGCTTAATTGAATTTTATTAAAAACTGACTTTTAAGGGAGGTGTCATGCTTAGAAAGCTTAGCACAGTGAGCACTCAATAAATTTAGTAGTTCATAACTGTTAGAATTCCTCCAGCAGCCACACTCGAGGGGATGCAGAGGCTGGAGCTCTCCCTGCAGAGGGACTAGACCAGACTGAAGCCCTGAGTGCCTGAAGACCTGTGGCCCTCAGGGGCCTCACGCAGCTAAAGGGAAAGTCAGCCCCAGGTAGGGTTTTGGGAACTAGTTTGGGCTTTATCTAAGAATAATTGGGAGCCTTAAAGGGCCTTAAGCTGAGGACCAATTAGATTTGCGTTGTTTAAAACAAAACAATGGTTCCAGCTGCTTCCTGCAGAGAGGATGCAGGGAGGTTCCTTTTAAGGTGGTTTAGAGTAGTAACCAGCCTTGGACATGTTACCAAGCTCTGTGTGTCCTAGTTTGCTCATCTAACAGATTCAATAATAGTACCTACCCTATGGGCTGTGGGGATTAAATGAGTTGCTATTTGTAACGTGGTTTGAGCAGTTTCCTGAACTGTGTTTTGGTTTTTTTAAAATAGAATGCCAAAAGTCTGGTGGCAGAAGGCTAATCACTTCCAGTTGTGTCCCCCCTCCATCTAGCATCAGAATGACCCAAACTACCCCGACTGAGCCCTGGCCGCCAAGTTTTCAAATCAAGCTCAGCCTCCGCCCTCCCCTGCCTGGTCTGGTGTGGGTACCAACACATGGATGTGTGGCATATGGCAGACCAGGCTGTCTTTCCTTTATCACAACACCTGCACTGCCCCCCACACAGGGGTCAGGCCCAGTCGCCCCTTGCTGAGTGCACCTGTGCTTCCTGCTGTGTAAACTAGGCAAATCCTCCAGTAAGCTGCGCCCTCAAAGGATGACCCCTGGCTGCCATTTACCTCTCCCGGCTTTGCCCCTCTCACCACACTGCTTGCTTTTTGCTTGCTGTTTGCTCTCTGTTTTCATAAAGAACATCTTTGAACTGGAAGGAAAAAAAGACAGTTAACATGCAATGGCTTCCATCCAGCCTTTCCCATGCTAACCAGGAGCCTCTGCATTATCTTAGACTTTATAAGTTCACATTAACACTGTAAACGTCCTATTTTTCTCCCTCTCCAGTGGATGCATTCTTTGTAAATTATGTTCTATATGGAAATGTATATCTGCAGGAAACTTTAGTCATAATATCTTCACTGAGTAGTACTATCTCAAAGCTGCTTTGTTAACTTGCTATGATCTTTGCTAATTTGAAAACAGTGGACAGGATCTCATTTAGGGACAGCAGTTTGAACCTGTGTGCCTCAGTAATGTTGCCTGGAGTTCTGTGTTGAGGATACTGAGCGATTCTGAGCTCACGGAGGAAGTGCTGCAATCCACATGGAGGGTGCATGCCAGGTCTGGAGTGGATCCTTCCTGCGGGGAGACTCCTCAGAATTGTGGGGAGAGAAAGAGGCGGCACAGATGCCTCCTGGGTGTTTCTAATGCATGGTTACTTTTAATGGGGGAGGGGGGCAGCATTTGTCAATTTATTTTACATCATTGTGAAATAGTTTATGATAAAATTAAAAGGAGTCCAGGACACATTAGTGTTGCTCTCCCTGGGCTCTTCCCTCGATGTGACTGCATGCCTATTTGTGTGTGAGTTCACACATTTATATGCACATATTCGTTTTATCTCATAATATTCTATATAATAAAAGGGTAATATACAAATAGACTGAAAAGCAGAACAACCAAACAACCAATCAAAGGCTAATGATAATGCTAAGGCTGCTCAACTGCTCACTATAACGTGCACTGACCACCAGGGGGCAGATGCTCCAACTCATAGGTTTGCTTGCTGCTGGGGTCTGGCCAATCAGGCCTGAGCAAGATGGGCTGGACATGCTCTGGAGCCCTGGTGGGGTCCCTCAGCCTGACCTGTGCCCTTGCGCAATCTGGGACCTCTCGGGGGATGTCGGAGAGCTGGTTTCAGCCCGATCCTGCAGGCCACTCCTCTTGGGAGGGCATCAGATGCAGGGCTTATGGCTGGCGAGCACTGCTGCAGTGCAAGCCTCTCTGGATCGTAGCTGATTGGGCGGGAGCCCACAGCAGGCACAGTGGAGCTGGGATGAGCGGGAGTGGCAGGTAGGAGCTGCAGGCAGCATTGGACTGTGGGTTTCGGCCCAATCCCCGCAGGCCATCCAGAGGGACCCCAGCCATGCACAAATTCTTGCATCGGGCCTCCAGTGTACTCATAAAATGTAGTGCAGGACTTAAAAAATGTAAAATGACTATTTCCCTGGGAATATACTGAAAACCACTGGGCTGTACACTTTAAAATGAGAGAATTTTATGGTATATGAGTCATATCTCCGTAAAGTTGTTAAAGAAGAAAATGTCCCATCAGTCCCAGTTCTCAGCCTGAGTGCTGTCTCTGGCAGAAGACACAGTGTCCCCAATCCAGGCCTGCACCTGCTCATCCAGGTGACTCCGCCTCTGTCCACCCAGCTGTCTCTCCTGGAGGGGGTGGTTTCTGTCTTTCTCTTTGGTGGATCCTGGCCTGGCCTAGACCTCTTGCCCCTCCCTTTTGTCAGAGGCCTTCAGACTTAGAGCATTAAGCAGCGAGTGCCCTCTCTAGGGATCGAGTTTCCCCTGGAAAAGGCAGCAAGAACAGTGACCCGAAGCCTGTCCTCAGTATTGTGAACACTAGGTTTCAGGAGGGAAAGGAAGAAAAATGTTTCCTATAAAATAGCATTTTACTTCTCTCTTTCCCTTTCTCAGTTCTTCCTGCCTTTAACTCATAAACAATGTGGAGGTAGAAGCAGTTCTCTGTAAGGTTCTCTGCATTTGTGACTGAGCGTTCTTGGCCTGGGTGGGGCCGGAGAGCTGATGCTGGGGAGCTGAGGACCAAGAGCCTTGCTCTGGGTATCAGTGTGGAGTGAAACAGAAAACGCATGTGACATTTGTCATGTTGGCTATTTTTAAAATCTGTCATTAATATAAGAAACTTTATATTCATGGTATTTAATCTTTCTTACTTGTAAAGAATAAGAAAAACAGAAGGTAAATATTGCTACAGAGAATAGCAGAGTTTTAAGATTCATTTCCATTTTAAGTCCACTTGTTTAGCCAGTGTGTTCATATTTAGGTCTATTATATTAATGTTATTATTTTTTTCATTTATATACACAGTTAACTAAAGAGCTTTTTCAAGAACCCATGTCTGTATTTTTAAATAAAGTTTCTTTTGTTGTAAAAAAAAGTTTTCAAATACATTTTTTTCAAAAAGAATTATTCTTTCTTGATTATAAAAGCAGTACATTCACATATAGGAAAGTGGAAAGCGTATTAAAGAAGAAAGAATATATAGCACCACCCTAGAGACTGTTAACATTTGGTGATACTTTCATTATTTTTTCATTCTCATGTATGGATTATTTTTATATTGATGTGATCTTTTCTGTATATAAAACTTTATATCTTCCTTTCTTCATTTAACATGATAATATAAACATTAAAATGCTGTTATAAAATTTTCATAAACATTTTAATGGCTTATACCATGAGTTGAAGCAGGGGATTTCCCAGGGGTGAGGACGGCAGAGCCCCTAGCGCTAGGACGCTTGCATGCACGACTCCGGAGACCAGATTCTGTGACACAGGTCTAATTTTATTGAGGAAATGCAGCGGTATTTATAGTGGAGGTGGCCAATCATGGAACACCATCTTAGGGGAGCCAATGAAAGATCAGGGTACTGTGTAGGCAGCTCTGGGAGGGGCTCAGGTGGGCGTTGCCATCTTCCTGGTATTCCAGAAAGATTTGAACTGCTGGAGTGCGCTCACTACATTGCATTAGCCACTGCACCGAGACAAAACCTCCTGTGCTCTACCTACATCTCCCCCTTCCTTTTTTTTATTAGCGCCCGTTGGATGTGTATTATCATGACCTGCTGTGCCTTTATTCAGGCTATCATGGTGAACATACAGTGGAAGAGAAAGAATGCTATACCAGCTAGGGTAGCCCAAATGAATAGGTTAGCGGGGTTTAGCCAAGTGAGGTGGCTGAAACCCAAAGTAAGATACATTTTTGTGGTGGTGCAATCAAAAGAGCTCTCATTGCTTATGAGAAAAAGGAAAGTAACATTTAGTAACATTGCCCTCCCAGCTGCCCTCTGAGGTGTTAAGAGTAGTTGACCATTTTAACACCTAGTGGTTGAAAGGATCACAGAATAAGGTTTCATTCCTTATTGTCTGGCCCTATCGCAGGGGAGCCCCACCAAACAGTTAGAGGCTCGGGTGACAGGGAATTGGAGACTATCGGTCCCCACAGGCATTAAGACCCCAGGGTGTTGCACCATGGTCCATAGAGTCTATCCGTGTGGTCTTGTACTGTTGGCAGTGATGATAGCACACATTAATAAGAATAGAGTCCCTGCTGAAGGATTCTCTTCCGGTGCCATTCGTGCTGCCTGCTCCTGTAGCGCCTTGATATCGCCCCACATTATCGGGTGAGCCCTTCTGCCTCGGGGACATCTCCTCCGGTGGTGCCATGTCTCCTCTTCAAGTGAGAGGTCCTCCATCTCTGCCACTGGTGGGGTGACTGGCCTCTGACTCATCCCTTAAGGTGTATGGCTTGATGTCTCTTGCTGGAATCCAGAGGGGGTGTCTCTCACCTTCTGGGAAGATACAAGCAAAAACCTCTCCCTTGGGTTAATAGTGGATCGGGGCCCTTCCATATTCTTGAAAGGGGATCCCGCCATCGGACCAGGGGAAGGGGTGTTGGAAGATTCCGAAGACCTCCCCAGTGCTTGTATATTGGAGGGAGACCATGATTATCAAAATAAAAAAAGTTTAATGTGGTTAAAGCCTGTGTTAGTATAGTATGTGAGTTACTTCCTATTATCCCCTCTTTCTCTTTTTGTATTTGGATTTTAAACTCTCTTACTTGCGGGGCTGAGAGCTGCCCCCCTTCTCGTTTAAAGGTGGTAGAGTATTGCCTTCCTTACCTTTATTGGAGCAGCAGCCCCCTCGGCAATGAAAAGCCCTTTCTACACTGAGGGGAGGGAGGTTGTTTTTCTCCTTCTCCCTGTTTTGTTTTTTCCTGTGGCGATGTGGCCACTCCCCCTTCACTCAAAACACGCCCCCTTTTTGGGCGTCAGCTCTTACTCCTAGATTCACGTGTTCTGGGAGCGCAGCAGCTAAAGCTGCTGCAGATCTACTGCTGACATCACGACATGCAAGGACCCAATCATCAATATTTCTGGACTTTACTGGTGCTATGGCCTGTCTACACTGCGCATTAGCTCCTTCCCATGCTAATTCTCGAGTGAGGGCATCAGCTGCCTGAGAATGAGTAACCTTTCGGTCAACAGCCTCCCGGACTCTGTGTAAGAACTCTGAGAAGCCTTCATTCAATCCTTGGACTAATTTGGACAATTGGGCCAGCTTCCCTTTGGGATTAATTTGGGCGAACGCACACATAGCACAGAGGCGGACCTGGTCAAAATGCCTAGGCTGGCCCTGAGTTTGGGCAGCTGGGGAGGCATATTGTCCTTCCCCTTGAAGTGCCTTCACCTCCGCCTTTAAGTTAGGTGTATTACCATTCCCGGAAGCACGGTTGCGGTCTGCAAGAAGCTTAGTAGCCTGCTTGTAAAACAGTGCTTTCCACTGAATCAAGTCTCCAGGAAGTAAGATGGTTCTAGCCAAACATTTCCAATCATAGGGACAATTGAGATTAATGCTAAAATTGTCTAATAGTTGTTGAGTATATGGGGCTGAGAGACCATCTTCTTGTACTGCTTTCCTAATGGCTAATAACTCCTTTTGGTTAAGCAGAAGCCAGGCTTGTGGTTGAGTGGCTGTGGGGTTGTTGTTTACTGGGAAGGTTTGAGGGAGTGCCTGGGAGAAAGTCTCGTGAGAAGCCTCAAGACCTAAAGAAAATCTTGCAGCATCTCTCTGCTGACATTGAACCTTATATAGTTCCGTCCAGGGGCTATCATCAGTGTTTTTCAGTGTTGGTTGAGTACTTGGAGGTTTATTTGTTGTAGAAACTAAAGGTGGAACCATCTTCCCCTCCCCCAAAGGCGCGGACTTGGCAGTAGACTGTTAGTTTCACTCTTGTCAGGAGGCTCTTTAACAAACAACTCCCACGCATCAGTGGGGGCAGAGGGCTCTGGTGAGGATACGGGGGGAGGGGACCTGCCTCCACTGAGGCCGCAAGGGCCGCAGGTACTGGCAGAGATAGTTCAGGGGGGACTCCAGAGAGGCATGAGAGGAGGGCCAAAGTGGCGGGGGTTAGAGAAAGTGGAAATATTTTTCCTTCATGGACCTCCGCAGACATTACACGTTTGAGTACTTTCTCCCAGGTGCCTGGGTCCCATACGGAGGCTTCTAACAACCAGGGGTTAAGGTGTAAGAGGCACTCTCACAGCACTTGAAGTTCCTTTTCTGATAGCTTAATTTGCCTACTCTGCAAAAGGGCCTGGAGAGCTCGCGCTTGAGGGGCGCGTGAGGTGGGGGGAACATTACCCATATTGCAGAGGGTCACTCACCCGGTCCGACGTTCTGGGAGCCCCATGTTCAAGGCGCCATATGAAGCAGGGGATTTCCCAGGGGTGAGGACAGTGGAGCCCCTAGCGCTAGGAAGCTTGCATGCACGATTCCGGAGACCAGGTTCTGTGACGCAGGTCTAATTTTATTGAGGAAATGCAGCGGTATTTATAGTGGAGGTGGCCAATCATGGAACACCATCTTAGGGGAGCCAATGAAAGATCAGGGTACTGTGTAGGCGGCTCTGGGAGGGGCTCAGGTGGGCGTTGCCATCTTCCAGGTGTTCCAGAAAGATTTGAACTGCTGGAGTGCGCTCACAGCATTGCATTAGCCACTGCACCGAGACAAAACCTACCTGTGCTCTACCTACAATGAGTCGCTGTGTGAGACACTGTAAATTAATCACTCCCTGCTATTAGACATCACTAATGAGAAACAACACCGTAGTGAACATCTTTGAGCATAGTCCCATTGTCATATTTGGATTTATTTCCTTAAATGTAAGCCAGATGTATTAAATGCTTTTAAAGCCATATAATATAGCCTCAAGTTGCTTTCTGTAAGGCAGGCATCTGTCAATCTATAAGGCATCTTTGTTCAGACATAGCCCTGGCAGTCCAAGCTTGAAGGTGTATTGTAGACGGTTATACCTGCTCTACTCTCTGGGGGTGCCTCAGTGTGCCACAGGAGCACTGATGTGTGGATGCTCGTTTATATTCTTCCCATGGCTCACCCAAGTACTTGTTTCCGAGAACCCAGATTAGTATTAATTAGGTATTCACATCTGTAAAACCTTCTGTTAAGTGAAAAAGTAAATGTTGGTATGTTGATAATTAAATTTACCAATTTTGATTATGAGGGTGAACATTCATGTGTTTCTTGGTCATTTGTATTTTCTCTTATGAATTATCTGTTTATACTCATTTTATACTCAGTGTTTGTCGTTTGGTATTTTGTGCATTACTTTGATTACATATGATCTGTATTATTTGTAGTCAGTATTCTTCCTGGTTTGTACTTACTTTATGAAAAACAAAAGGTTTTATTTTTATTTAGAATAATCAATTATTTGTGTCCTTGATATTCAGTTTACAAAGTTCTTCCCCATTTAAAATGTGAAAAGCACCTATATTTTCTTCTTGTTTATTACTTTATTTCATTTTTACATTGAACTCTTGAATTTATGTTAAATTCAAGTATATTTTGATGAGTAGCATTAGGTAGGAATCTAATTTTTTCAAATAGTTTTCTCTGCACTATTTTTCACATAATCTTTACTTTCCCTAGTGATTAATGTGTTTTTTTTGTCTTTTGATTATCATCTAATTCTGATAAAAATATTTTGCTGAATTTAAAACCAACAAATATTACATTCTTAATATGGTTAAAGCACTGTTCTTTATATATTTTTGTTTCACTGTTAACATTTGTTTAAATTGACTTTGAATTTAATAATTTTATTGCTAACTTATTTCTTCTTTTTATTAATGTTTTTATTGATTTCAGAGAGGAAGGGAGAGAGAGAGAGAAACATCAATGATGAGAAAGAACCATTGATTGGCTGCCTTCAGCACGCCCTCTACTGGGGATCGAGCCTGCAACGCAGGCATGTGCCCTGAAGGGAGCTGAGCCACGCTGTCCGGGCTGTTTCTTCTTTATACATTAAATCAAAGTGAACTGAATATATGGGCACATTAAGATTACTCATTTACAAATGACCCTACTCTAGGCATTAAACATAAGAGACACTTGCATTCACATGTAAGAACTTCTTTCTCTTTCTGTTCATGTTTTTAGGGGTTGTTATCTCATATACTTTCAGCATTCAGATTTGATATAAAAGAAGTTAGTCTTTTTGCTCAAAGTCTTGGGTATGGACCTGCAGATTATTATCCTGATTTGCTAAAAAATGTGAGTATTTTTGACTTATTAGTATTAATATTTTCATTGGTTAATGTATCATCAGCAAAAAGAATAAGTAGAAGTATTTCCCTTCTCCAGAAGAGATGTTTAACTTTTCTGTGTTTATCTCTTCTTACGTTGGGCGGACTTATGACCATGTAAGGAAGAAATGTGAGATGGGAGGTTATAGGAAAGAAGAAGGAAACCAGGAGAGGTTATTTTAAATCAACCAACTTCTCTGTCTCTTAACACATTTCATTAATCCTCCCAAAGATTTTTAGGAGAAGAAATTCATTAACCAATGTAAATACAGCCTTTCATTGTTAGACGTATTTTGTATTTAAAATGCCATGATAGGAATTTTGTGTTAAAGCAAAAAAAAAGTAGTAACCTTGTAAATACTACTATATATTTACATCTTACTATTAAAGCTATGTTTTCTTCTGCCTTTAATTTTAGCTAGATTGAAGAAATTTTAATTTTGATCTTAACATAGCTTTTCTAAAAACTATTAGGAGATTTTTTAATGTTTAACTATTCTGGTTTTTTGGATGCTTTATACATGAATAAAAAATAAAGATCAAATTAAGAAAGAAAAATAAAGTAACTCTAACGTGGCTTTATTTTTAATGGGTTCAGTTTTAATTCTTAGGAAATTGATGATCTGTCTGTTGTTCATTTGCTTAAGTAGGAATTCAGAATAACAGGCAGTAAACATAAAATCTAAATTATTAGTAAAAAAGGTGGTACTGCTTCTTTTCACTTTGACAAAGTACAAGGAGAGAGCTGGTGGAAGAGGGTAGGGAATCTCAACGGCAATACCGCTCACACCAGGAAAATAGAACTGATGTCATCCTGTTCGCAGTGCAAGTTAACCTGCAACTGATTTTGTTTTACAGATGGTTTTATCATTAGTGTCTGAACTCAGAGAGAATCATCTTAATGGATTTAACACTCAGAGGCGGTAGGTGTGCAACTAAGCCCTCTTCTCAAGTTTCAAAATGTATGTTTGGTTATAAGAGAAAAAGTTATAATTCTTAGGAAATGCATGTTCATAATTATAGGTATAGTTATATCCATTGTGGAAAGATTATTTTAGTTGAATACATGGAAAATTGGTGAATTTTATCAAACTTTCTTTTTTAATCCCTGTTCTCAACTTTCATAAGGCAATAAATTGTGTAATGTGTCACATGCTCCCATGGAGTAAAAAGCCCTCCATATACAGTAGGGAACACAGAACAAGTGCTCAGCTCCATGGTGTATATCATTATACACACACACGACCAGGATGTTTACAAGAAAGCAGATACTTGATGTGCACATATGACTTGTATGACTATTTTAAGAAACGATATTCCAAAATTTAGACTAAACAAATCAAAGAGTCAGACAAATTAAATAGCAGTTAATCACATTATAAAATGTTTCTTCACTGTGAGAAAGAATTCAAAGTTGTTTTCATTGGTGAGCATTTTATTTTTAGCAAGTCATTCACTAAAAGAATCTAGGGACCAAGGCACGTTGTTATTTTTTGTAAAGCTATTGCCAGTGAAAGCTCTATCAGGTATAGTACTTGCTCTCAGACTTAGAAATCCTTTGCTTCTAACCCTTAAAATAAACCATAAAATTCTTACGCAAAAACATGAGGATATCTTCATTACATTGCATTTGGCAGTGATTTTTTGGATATGACATCAAAAGCACAACAATAAAAAAGCTAGATAAATCGGACTTCATTCAAATTAAGAAGTGTTATGAATCACAGGATGTTATCAAGGAAGCAAAAAGACAACCAACTGAATGAGTAGATCGGAAATCATATATCTGAAATCATACACCCAGAATTCCTAAAATTCAATATCATAAAATAAAATTTAAAAAAAATGTCCAAGAAACTTGACTAGACATTTCTCCCAGGAATATGTACAACAGGCCAATAAACACATGAAAAGATGCTCAACATCAGTAATTATTAGGGAAATGCCTATCAAAATCGCAGTGGGATACCACATCACACCTACTAGGATAACTGTAATTTTAAAAAACGAACAAAAATGAAAACTAACAAATCTTGGTGAAAATATAGAGCAGGTAGAACCCTTGTGCATTGCAGGTGGGAATGGGAAAAGGTACAGCCACTGTGGAAAACATTTGGCAGTTCCTCAAAAAATTAAACACAGCCTGGACAACGTGGCTCAGTGGATGAGTGTTGACCTATGAACTAGGAGGCCCCGGTTCAATGCCCAGTCAGGGCACAGGCCTGGATGTCCAGGTTGCAGGCTCAAATACCCAGTGTGGGGCATGCAGGAGGTAGCCAATTAGTGATTCTTCTATCATTGATCTCTCGCTCTCTCTTCCTCTCTCAGAAATCAATAAAAAATATTTTTTTTAAAAGTTAAATGTAGGATGACCATAAGACCCAACAATTCTACTCCTGAGTACATATTCAAAAGAAATGAAAGCAGGGCCTCAGATATCTGTACACCAAGTTTATAGTAACCCAAATGCCTATCAGCAGATGAACAGAGAAACAAAATGTGGGTTACAAATACGTTACAATACTATTCAGCCATAAAAAGGAATAAAAATTGTATATATGCAAGGACATGGATAGACTTTGAAAACAGCATGCTTAGTGAAGCCAGACACAGAAGGACAGATATTATATGATTCTACTTATATGAGGTACCTAGAATAGGCAATTAATAGTGACAGAAAGCAGGCTATCTCTAATAATAAAAGTATAATATGCCAATTAGACTGGATGTCCTTCCTTCCGGACAAAGCTGTGGCGGGTGGGGACCGAGGCAGAAGTGGCTGTCATGGCAGTGGGAGCTGAGGCTCTTGCACAAATTTCATGCATCGGGCCTCTAGTAGGGTGTAAGTATCTAGAGGGAGAGGAGGGATTGGTTAATGGGTACATCGTTTTTAGAGAGGATGAGGAAAAGCTTTGGGTATAGATTGTGGTGATGGGTACACAGTTTGTGAATATATTTAATGCCACTGAATGGTTACCACTTACAAATGGTTAAAATAATAACTATTACGTATGTTTTATTGCAATAAAAAAAATTAAACTTGAAAAAAAAACAATTGTGATACCAACTATAAACTCCCTCAAATGACTACAATGTAAGACACATTAGCATGTGTTGGAAAGGATATGAAATTACTGGACCTTTCATAAACTGTTTGGGAGAATGTGCATAATATAAACATTTTTGTAAACAGTATGGCAGGTTAATATAAAGTTAAACATAAACTTACCATATGACCCACCAGTTCCATTTTTTAGTTTTTTACTCATGACAAGTGAAAACATAGGTATTCACAAATATTTCTGTATAAATATTCATAGCTTGTTTTAGTTGTAATAGTTCAAAACCAAAAACAATCCAAAGGACCATTGACAAGGGAATGGGTAGACAAATAAAAAATTATATGTTACCACCACTGAAAAAAATGAAAAACAAGTCATAAACTGAGAAAGTATTATGAAATTGTACATCTGATAAAGGGCTCAAACTCAGAATATATAAAGAATTCAGTAATAAGACAAATAACCCAGTTTAAAAATTGGCAAAAGATTGGAATACATGTCACCAAAAAATGTATACAATGGCTTATTTCAAGAACATGAATACTGGTATATAAATGTTTATAGCAGCATTGTTCATAATAGACAAAAAGTGGAAGCAACCCAAATATCCATCAACTTATGATTGGATAAACAAAGTATGCTGTGTGCATACAATAGAATATTATTCCTAAGTAAAAGGAACAAGCTACTGATTCAGGCTGCAGCATGTGTGAACCTCAAAAACATGCTTAGTGAAAGAAGTCAGTCATAAAAGACCACACATTGTATGATTCCATTTTTTATAAAATGTCCAGAATATGCAAATCTATATATATATTAGTTGTTGCCTGTGGCTAGGTAGGAACAGGGATTTCCTACAAATGAACACAAAAGATGGAAATGTTCTAAAAGTAGATGATGATTATTGTCCAACTCAATAATTTATTACAAATCTTTGGATTGTACATTTCAAATATGTGCATTTTGTGGTATATAAAGTATATCTAAAAATATGAGATAATTTCTAGGGTGCATGGAAAGCATTTACAGTCATTTAAATATTAGGTAAGGACTTTGATTTAGCCTTGTGAATGTTGAATAATGGGTCTTTTGAGTAATAAACTTAAAAACTTATTAAAGGGAACTTGAAAAAATCAATAGAAGGCAATTTGTATGTATACCCTATACCAAATCTCAAAACATGATTTTATTTATTTAGCCTCACTCAATGATATGTTTTATTAATTTTTAGAAAGAGAGAAAGAGGAGGGAGAGAGAGAGAAAAAAAAAACAGAACACATTGATGTGAGAGAGAAACATCGATCAGTTGCCCTCCCACATGCACCTCCACCAGAGATTGAACCTGCAGCCTAGGTATGCGTCCTGACTGGGAATTGAACCTGCAACCTGTTGGTGTACAGGACAGTGCTCCAACGAACTGAGCCACCCAGCCAGGACAAGTTGATGATTTTTTAAAA
The DNA here is from genome assembly GCA_004026665.1 of Murina feae. Lineage (NCBI taxonomy): Eukaryota > Metazoa > Chordata > Mammalia > Chiroptera > Vespertilionidae > Murina > Murina feae. Next base: position 28,775 of record PVJC01020789.1, read on the forward strand.
CTTAGATGAGAATAAACTAAAACACTCTTTCTTCCTTCCTCCCTTCCTACCTTCCTCCCTCCTTCCCTCCCTCCCTCCCTCCCTCCC
>PVJC01020790.1:0-17072 GCA_004026665.1 Murina feae
ACACACACACACACACACACAAAAGGTGCCTGGCAGACTGGGGCCATCATAGGACATCCACTGAGGGGTCCCAGACTGTGAGAGGGCACAGGCCGGGCTGAGGGACTCCCTCCATCCCGAGTGCACAAATTTTTGTGCACCGGGCCCCTAGTCTACTCTATAAAAGTGAAATATTGAAATTAACCGTTTCTCAGGGATGCCTAAGCCACGCCCACCAGCCAAGCTATGCCCACCAGCCAATCAGAGCGGCTGTATGCAACTCAGCCCAGATGGCATCCAGCAGCCACTGAGTGAGCACCTGGGCAGGGTGGTGGGACCTTCACAAAAAAAGAGAAGGCTGAAGAGGAAGGATACTTCTGAGAGCCCACTAAAGAACAGCTTACAGCCATGAAGAAATAACGTGAAGAAGAGATCACTCATCATAAAAAGGAGATTGAGCATCTGCAGAAAGAAATTGAGCGGCACAAGCAGAGCATCACTAAACTGAAAGATCATAATACTGCGGGGGTGTCGGGGGAGGGGCAGCCATGTTTGCCAGTGGGCCCGAGCCATCAACAACAAAAAGTGCACGGGAGCTCCGCGGGGCGCAGGGCCTGGGGATGTCTTACAAACCGAACTTGGTCGCACACATGCCCCACCACCTCCTTCAGCTGCGCTGGGAGCGTCCACCTGCCTTCCACTAGCATGCAACCTCCTTCCAGTACCGCCAGCTGTCAAGTGACTACAGACCACCATCTCCAAGCTACACGCAGGAAACAGGAACAGCCAGGTGCCCCGGAGCAAATATGCTGAGTTGCTGGCCATCATCATCGAAGAGCTGGGGAAGGAGATCTGACCCACGTTCTCGGGCAGCAATAGCGCGATGGAGAGACTGAAACGAGGCATCAACCACATGAGAGGGCTGGTTCCGGAGTGCTTAGCAGAGATGGAGCGGAAAGCCTCCGAGTCAGTGTGAAAGGCTTTCCATCTTCTTCTCAGAAATGACAGCTCATTGCCTCCCCTCTCCCTTCAGGTGAAACTTGGTTTCAAAATGGACAGCTTGGTTTCTCCTCCCTATGCCCCTTCCGTGGTTTGTCAGGCTCTGAACCTCCTGTCGCTGAGAGGAAGAGATTTTTGCAGTCATTAGGTTTACATGTTAGGAAGGAACTACCCAGGGTGTTTTGTGTTTTTATTTTAAAGCATTAATTTACATGACGCATGTCAGTTACCTATCACAGCAAACCATAGCTGGCCTCCCAGATATCATGTTTCTCTTCTGGATGCCTTTCTGTTACTCACATGGTTCTTTACGTTTCTCTTCTGAACTGATGCAACTCTGAGGGTTTGTTTCAGCAAGTCCTGAGGCAGCACTGTAGTAGCCAGTGCCCGTTCACCACACAGTATAAATTCTGCTCAATGCTCAAGGTAATTTTTTTTTTGCTTAAGTATTTGCATGACTCTTAGTACTTTGAAGTCAATCTCTAAAATGCAAAAGTTATAAATACAGAAGAAAGAGCAACTTATCGAACCTCACCTGACAAGGACCACTGAAATTTCCCCTAAGGATGTATGTAGATTTCAGTTCCACCTTTCCCATCAGTGGATCCAAACATCTGGAATAAAGTGACTGATAGTGTTTGCATCTTTGTTTGTATTTATTACTTGATGTAATAAAGCTTATTCTCATTAACAAAAAAAAAAAGAAAGAAAGAAACTGAAAGATCATGCTGATGACTAAGTGCACACAGTTCCCCATAGAATGGCTATATACTGTCCACTTCTATGAAGACATAGTTCTGGTAACATCTATTTACGCTGCCAACAGATTATAATAAATTGTGATCAGTGGAAAACAAAAACAAAACCAAGTGGGGTGACATAGGAATCACCCAAGCACACCCTCAACCCCTTCACTTGCCCAGATGCCTAGGGTCCCTTTACAACTGGGCTGAGCCCAGTGCTCCCCAGTGGCCTGGACACCAGGCCTGAGCACCTCTCTGGCTTGGCCCAAATATTTGAAATTCGCATTAGTTGCCAACTTAAGAAATTGGAGCGTTCACATAAAATCAGGATTCCCCACTTCTCTTTCCAAAGTGAACAATTGAGCTACCAACCAAGGGTGGTCAGTGTCACTTCAACCCTAGTAGGAACCCCCAGCTTCGGGGTGTGGTGTGAAGGAAGCTATCTGTGCAGACAATTCAGTTGTGTAAACTCCTGCTGACTGTGGCATAGCCCAACAGTGTGGCTGCTCAACTGCAAGACAGCACAGTCATGAAACAGTGTGGCTGTTAAATGAGGCCCCTCTCCAGCTTTCAGGGGGCTGTACCTGCTCTAATCCAGTGCACCCCACTCTGTCATGAACTGCCCAGTGCACCCAGCTCTGCCCCAGTGAGACAGCTTCAGTGTTTCACCACCAGCAGACAGAACATGTCCCAGCAGAAAGGAAAAGTGTAGCCATGGCCGGTGTTTCTCAGTGGATAGAGCCTCTGCCTGAGGACCAAGGGGCCCAGAGTTCAATTCCCAATCAGGGCACATGCCTGGATTTTGGACTAGTTGCCCAGTGTGGAGTGTGCAGGAGGCAGCCAATCAATGATTCTCTGTCATCATTGATGTTGCCATCTCCCTCCCTCTCTGAAATCAATCTATACTAATAAAAGGTAATACGGTAATTAGACCAAACAACTTCCGGACAACTTTTCAGACATCCTTTCAGACAAAGCCATGGAGGCAGGGCCGAAGCAGAGATGGTTAGGGCGATCAGGCCAGCAAGGGAGAGCAGTTATGGGGATCAGGGCAGCAGACAGGTGAGCGGTTAGGAGTCAGCGGTCCCAGATTGCAAGAGGGATGTCTGACTGTTGGCAGTTGGACATCCCCCCAGGGGTCCCTGATTGGAGAGGGTGTAGGCTGGGCTAAGAGAACCCCCCCATGCACAAATTTCATGCACCAGACCATGAGTAGAAGATAAATAAACCCCAGAAACCTGATTCCAGGCAGCCACGCTGGGACCTTGGATCAATGGGAGCTGTGGGCAGCCTGAAAGCCTGAAAACGGCCCTTGGTCCCTCACCCAGGCTGCCCAGGCACTCCAGTAGGGACCCAAAACCTGAACTGACTGTGGACAAGCCTGAAAACGGCCCTCAGCTCATCACCGAGGCTTGCCACACCCCAATGGGGTGAGGGTTCACACTGGGGGGCTTGGGCAGCCTGCAAACAGCCCTCAGCCCAGGCTGCCAGGCATGCCAGCAGGTGGACATCCCCCCCCAGGGGTCCCAGACTGTGAGAGGGCACAGGTCAGTCTGATGGACCTCCCAAGTGCACAAATTTTTGTGCACTGGGCCCCTAGTAATAATAATAATTGAAGTCAAAACATGATAAGCTAAATGGACCACAATGATTCATTATAGACTGCATCCAAGTGCTTTTTATTTTACTTTTTCAGAAACTTGAACACCTAGATATGCTCCTATTTAATGGTCAGAAATGTCCTTAGCAATGGTGATAAGTCATTTAGACGTTTTCAAAACTAACATATCATCTAATGTTTCAAAACACAGCTCATATCAATGAAATATAAAATAATCTCTAACCTTTGATCTTTTCCTTCATTAAATCCTTCTCTGGTATTCTAGACTCTAACTATTTTTTATGTTCCCAGAAAACTCTGGTGTATTTTTCATTTTGAATTGTGGTTCTTTGTTTGCTTGTTTGTCTCCCAAGCAGACTAGGAAGTCTTCAGGAAAGTGTACTATGCATCTTACACACAGCATATGCTTCATAAATTAATTGAGTCAATGACCTCAGATAGGCATAATTTTTTTAAAAAGTTTTTGAAGTTAACAAATAGTTCTGAGATACAGAGTTTTGTTAGACATTTGTGAATTGTTAATGTGATTTGTTTGTTCTTGTTTGTGATTATTATCTCAACTCCAAGCGTACATACATATTAGGTTTGAAAACTATTCTATTATTTTTTGAACTTCAACAGGGCTATTCTGAGTATTTAAAGGCTGAAGTAGCTATTGGAAAATTGTCGGATTTCTACATAACATGCATGAATTTATCTGTTCATAGAAGTGCTTATATATCATATAGATGCATATACCCATATCTATAACTCATGAATCTACTAACAAAAACTATTATTTCCAATTTGTGAAAATACTTTTCTACATACACTGTATCTCAGGAAGACACAAGGTCTTTCTTCACTAAAAATATTCAAATCTTATAATAGAAAACAAACAAGAATCTAATTAATAAACTTATAATAAATTATTTCCATATGATATACAAGTAAAGCAACAAAACTAAATCTGAGGAGCCCATAATTTTAAAAATTAAACCCAAATATAATTTTAAATAATAGTAGGAAAGATAATAATTATCACTAAAATAAAATCAATCTATATAGTTTCAGAGTATATCCAAACACTGTATTTTTAAATGAGCATATGATGATGATTGGCTATTTGAAAAATGACCATCTAATCTAATAAAAGAGTAATATGCAAATTGACCCTCACTCCATTACACTCACAAGCCATGCCCACAATCCACGGCCACCAACCAATCAGGAGCAAATATGCAAATTAACTCAACTAAGATGTCGGCGCCCAGTCCACTTCAGTCTGGCATCTGAAGTAGCCAGGCCTGTTAGCCAGATAGGTGGTGGGGGAGGCAGAGGGGGGCCAGGGGCAGAGCCATCAATCGCAGGAACCTGGGAAAGGGCAGAGCGAGTGATCACAAGAGTTGGGGGGTCTTCTACCCAGGCCTGCAGCCTCAAGCACAGACCTCTGGCCTGGGAAGGGGCAGAGCCAGCCATTGTGGGGGTTGGGGGGTTTTCTGCCCAGGCCTGCAGCCTCAGGCAGAGACCCCACCCCCAGCATGGGAAGGGGCAGAGCCGGCCATTGCTAGGGTTGGGACCTCTTCTGCTGAGGCTTACAGCATCTAGCAGAGACCCCCAGCCTGAGAAGGGGAGGAGCTGGACATAGTGGGGGTTGGGGGATCTTCTGCCCAGGCCTGCAGCCTTGGGCAGAGACCTCTGGCCTCAGAAGGGGTGGAGCCAGCCATCAGAGGGGTTAAGGGGTCTTCTGCCCAGGCCTGCATCCTAGCCCAGAGGTTACAGGCCTGGGTAGGGGTGGAGCAGGGATTGGAGGGGCAGGTGGAGCTGGTGATGGGAGTGAATTACAGAGGAAATAACTTTTCTTAAGGTTCATTGGCTAAGTTCCCTGTATGCCACTGGTAATATTCTTAGTAACTTGGGTAGTAAGAATCCAAAAAGGCAACTAGGGTTTTTCCACCACACTCCTGGAGAAAAAAATGAAGGTCCACTGCTAGAGGGCTAAGAAATGTCATATCCTGCCCTAGCCAGTTTGGCTCAGTGCATAATACCTCAGCCTACTGACTGCAGGGTCTGGGTTCAATTCTGACCAAGGGTATGTACCTAGGTTGCAGGCTCCTTCCTGGCTGGGGACCAGGTCAGGGCATATGCAGGAGGCAACCAATCAAAGTGTTCCTCTCACTTTAATATTTCTCTATGTTTTTCCCTTCTCTTCCACATTCTCTAAAAATCAATGGAAACATATCCTCAGGTGAGGATAAAAAAAAAAGAAAGAAAGAAATGTCATATCCTATGAAAGGCACGTCTTGAAAATGCCTAAAGAAAGTTGTCATTTTTTCATGGTGAAGGGACTGCAGTCCGTGTTGATGTAAACACCTTGGTGGCTGCAGTGTCTGGCAGTGGCTGCAGCAGCAGGGTGATGGGGCTGGTGGATTCCCCTGATTTGCCTGGTCACCTCCCACAAAGGGAGGCCAGACTGTGGCTTTGCCCCTCTCCCCAAGGGGAACATGGTGAGGGCCTAAGCCATCAGTAAGACACCTCCTGAGGGCTCCCAATATATGAGAGGTGGCAGGCTGGACTGAGGAACCCTCCCTCTCAGTGCACGAAATTCATGCACTGGGCCCCTAGTAAAAAATAATAAGAAAGAATTAGAAATCTCACAAAATACCTCAAATTTTACATCTCCTGAAAATATATTTTAGGTTTAAACTTAAAAATTAATCTTATCATTGTCTATTACTGGCCATGGGAATTTATAACTGACAATTATAATAGTAATCTAGTTATATAAACTGTTTTTCTCAAGAAATTCATGAAGCCAGAATGAGGTTCTTTCTAGTCATTCCCCAAATTTGTCTTGCCTCTACATAATTTTGTGACTTGTAGCCATGTATACCTGGAAATCATTTTTAACTTAGTATTACAATAATTTTTAATAATAAATTTAAATACCTTATTTTTTATTTGAATTTGTTGTGGCATAGGTGTCTCATCCATGATAATTGTAAGAAACAATCCTTACTTCTCTCTAGTCCATTCTATAGGTAAAATCCATAGCATCCATCACTAAATTGGGAAGAGGCAAAAAAATGGAGACTCTCTTTTGGTGTAAAGTATATAGAATAGTGTACTATTCTCCAATAAAAATAACCTAATTACTTTTCTTGAATTCCATATAGTATAAGCCAGACACTTGGTAGGTAGTCAACAAATACTTTATGATTGACTCTTTAATTATCTTCACACTAAAGTCAAAAGAATACTGGAAGTGCAGCATTCAGCTTCCACTTACAGACTCCATTACCCAAGAGAAAAATGTCATCAGCTGGTACCTTCATTGCTAATGAGACTATGAAGTTCAGGAATCAATTAGCTAATGTGTCAAAAGTCTTTTTTACTTTTCAGTACATACCCTTTGACCCAACAATTCTACTTATGGGAATATTTTAAGTAAGCAACCGGGCTAGTATGCAAAAGTATTATAGCAGATTGTTGCAAACATTCATTAAAGCTGTCTACCAAAATGTTTAACCAGAAATTGACTGAAGTAAAAAGTTGTTATGCAATCAACTAATGATAATATGAATAAGGAAAGAAGTTTGAGATATACTGCTGAGTAAATAGACAGTATTATACACCAGAATGCATAGAACATGATCCTGTTTATGTGCATATTTGCTATGGCAAAGAAGGCAATGTGCACATCAAACGTGCTTTCTCTCCAGACTGGTCATATATTTAGACTCCATTTCCCAGTGTAAACACTGAGGTGATTCACTATTTTGCGGTCTGAAATGTAAAAACATCTCAGTTGCCATTTTCTCTCTTTATCTCCTGGCTAGAAGTAGATGGTCATGAATCTCCAGGAGCAGGTGTTAATAAGGGCCCTAAGTGACTGCATAGAGCATAACTTCACTGCACTGCCACCCCCACTACTGGTAATCCTCTCTGGAGTTAGGAATAAACTACTGTGAAAGTCACTGATAATTTATAAAGTATTTGCTTCAGGAGTTACAATATCCTGACTAATATCATTCCTAGAAAAGAGTAAAAAATTATACATGTTGAAATACTAACAGTAGTAACAATTGATCTTTTATATGATATTTCTTTTTTTAGTTTGCTTTTTTCCCCTTTATTGATTAATATATTACAAAGTTATATTATCCCCCCAATATCCTCTCATCCTCCCACTCCTGCCCTCATCCAATGTCCACACCCATCATTTATGCTTATATGCATGCATATAATTCCTTTGGTTAATCTCTCCCCCTTACAGCCACACTCTCCTACATTCCCTCTGAGTTTTGAGCATCTGATACATGCTTCTCTGTCCCTACATCAGTTTTTGTTCATTGGTTTATGTTGTTCATTATAATCCACAGATGAGTGAGAGCATGTGATATTTATCTTTCTCTGACTGACTTATTTCACTTAGCATAATGCTCTCCAACTCCATCCATGCTGTTGCAAATGGTGGGAGTTCTTTCCTTTTACAGCAGCATAATATTCCAGTTTTTTAATCCATTCATCTGCTGGTGGACACTTACGCTGATTCCAAATCTTAGCTATGGTAAATTGTGCTGCTATGAATATAGGGATGCATATATCCTTTCTGATTGGTGTTTCTGGCTTCTTGGGATATATTTCTAGAAGTGGAATCACTGGGTCAAATAGCAGTTGCATTTTTAGTTTTTTGAGGAAACTCCATACTGTTCTCCACAGTGGCTGCACCAGTCTGCATTCCCACCAGCAGCAAACGAGGGTTCCTTTTTCTCTGCATCCTCACCAGCATTTGTCATTTGTTGATTTGATGATGATAGCCATTCTGACAGGTGTGAGATGGTACCTTATTGTAATTTGGATTTGCATCTCTCAGATGATTAGTGACTTTAAGCATATTTTCGTGTGTCTCTCAGCCTTATTTATGTCCTCTTTCTAAAAGTGTCTATTTAGGTCTGTTGCCCGTTTTGATTGGGTTGTTTATCTTCCTTTTGTTAACTTATATGAGTTCCCTATAAATGTTGGACATTAAAACTTTATCAGAGATATCATTGGCAAATATATTCCCCCATGCAGTGGGTTTTCTTGTTGCTTTGTTGATGGTTTCTTCTGCTGTGCAGAAGCATTTTATTTTGATATTAGGGTCCCGGTGCAAAAAAATTTGTGCACTTGCAGTGTTCCTCAGCCCAACCTGTCCCCTCTCGCAGTCTGGGACCCCTCAGGGGATGTCCACCTGCTAGTATGCCTGGCCAGCCTGGGTGAGGGGCTGATGGCTGTTTGCAGGCTGGCCAAACCCCCCAGTGTGGACTCTAACCCCATTGGGCTGTGGCCAGCCTGGGTGAGGGTCTGAGGGCCGTTTTCAGGCTACCCACAGCTCCCATTGACCCAATGTCCTAGCAAGGCTGGCTGGAAGCAGGTTTCTGGGGTTTATTTACCTTCTATAATTGATACACTGTTGCTTTAAGCTGAAGTCTAGGCAAGTAACGAAGCCTCCTGTTGGCTTCAGCTCCATGGCTTCTATAATTGCAGCTATGTTGTCGTGAGCAGAGAGAGGCCCAGCTGGCCTAGGCAGACAGTTTAATCCTGGTGCAACGGAAGCCTCCTGTTTACTCTACCTCTGTGACTGCCAGCCTCCATCTTGACTGGGTTAATTTGCATATAGCTGCTCTGATTGGCTGGTGGATGTGGTGAAGGCGTCCCAAAGAAATGGTCAATTTCAATATTGCTCATTTATTAGATTAGATAGTCCCATTTGTTTATTTTCCCTTTAGTTTCCAATGCCCTAGGTGCTGTGTCAGTGAAGAAATGCTTTTGGAATATGTCTAAGATTTTCCGACCTGTGGATTCCTCTAGTATTTTTATGGTTTCTCATCTTACGTTTAAGTCCTTTATCCATTTTGAGTTTATTTTTGTGTACAGTGTAAGGTGGTGGCCTAGTTTCATTTTTTTGCATGTATCTAACCAAATTTCCCAGCACCATTTATTGAAGAGACTGTTTTGGCTCCATTGTATGGTCTTTCCTCCTTTGTCAAATATTGAGCATAGTGGTTTGAGTAAATTTCTGGGTTCTCTATTCTACTCTATTGGTCTGTATGTCTGTTCTTGTGCCAGTACCAGGCAGTTTTGAGAACAGTAGCTTTGTAATACAGCTTTATATCTGGTATTGAGATCCTGCCTACTTTGTTCTTCTTTTTCAGGATTGCTGCAGCTATTTAGGGCTTTATTAATTATTATTATTACAGATGCATTTTTCAAGAGTTCTTTCTAGATCTTCGAAATATGCTGTTGGTATTTTAATGGGGAGTGCATTGAGTCTATAGATTGCTTTGGGTAGTATGGACATTTTGATGATGTTGATTCTACCAATCCATGAACATGGTATGTTCTTCCATCTGTTTATGTCTTCCTCTATCTCTTTTTTCAACGTACTGTAGTTTTCCAAGTATAGGTCTTTTATTTCCTTGGTTAAGTTTATACCTAGGTATCTTAATTTTTTTGGTGCAATGGTAAATGGGATTGCTTTTTAAATTTCTCTTTCTGTAAGTTCACTATTGGCATATAAATATGCCATAGATTTCTCAGTGTTAATTTTGTATCCTGCTACATTGCCATATTCATTTATTAGGTCTAATAATTTTTTCATGGAATCTTTAGGGTTTTCTAAGTACAGTATCATATCATCTGCTAATAATGACAATTTTACTTGTTTTTCTCCAATTTGGATGCATTTTATTTCTTCTTCTTGCCTTACCACTTCGGCTAGCACTTCCAGTACTAAGTTGAACAGGAGTGGTGAAAGTGGGAATCCCTGTCTTGTCCCTGTTCTTAAGGGAAATGGTTTTAGGTTTTGCCCATTGAGTATGATGTCGGCTGTGGGTTTGTCATATAAGGCTTTTATTATGTTGAGGTATGACCCCTGTATTCCCACTTTGCTGAGAGTTTTTTTTATCAATATAGGGTGTTGGATTTTGTCAAATGTCTTTTCTGCATCAATTGATATGACTATGTGGTTTTTATCTCTCAATTTGTTTACATGATGTATCACGTTTATTGACTTGTGGATATTGTGCCAGCTTTGAATTCCTGGAATAAACCCTTTTGGTCATGGTGTATGATCTTTCTAATATAATGCTGAATCTGATTTGCTAGAATTTTTTTGAGGATTTTAGCATCTATGCTCATCAGAGATATTGGCCTGTAATTCTCTATGTGGTGTCTTTATCTGGTGTTGGGATTAGGATAATGCTGGCTTCATAGAAGTAGCTTGGAAGGGTGCCTTCCTCTTGAAATTTTTGGCATATTCTGAGAAGGATTGGCTTTAGCTCTTCTTTGAATGTTCAGTAAAACTCCCCCGTGAAGCCATCTGGTCCAGGGCTTTTGTTTGCTGGAAGCTTTTGGATGGCTGTTTCAATTTCATCAATAGTTATTGGCCTATTCAGGTTTTTTTTATTCTTTCTGTTTGGGTTTTGGAAGCTTGTATTTTACTAGGAATGTGTCCATTTTGTCAAAGTTGTCCAATTTGTTGGAGTAGAGTTGTTCATAGTTTTTTTTGACAATCCTTTGTATATCAGTAGGTTCAGTTGTTACTTCACCTCTTTCATTTCTGATTTTGTTTATTTGGGTCCTCTCTCTTTGTTTCTTGGTGAGTCTGGTGAGGGGTTCATCAATCTGATTAATTGTTTCAAAGAACCAGCTCTTGGTTTTTTTGATCTTTTATATTGTTTTTTTTTTGTTTGTTTGTTTTTTGTCTCTATGTCATTTATTTCTGCTGTGATCTTTATTATTTCCTTCCTTCTGGATACTGTGGGCTTTTCTTGTTGCTCTCTTTCTAATTCTTTGAGTTGTAGGATTAGATCATTTATTACAAGTTTCTCTTGTTTTTTGAGGTAGGCCTGCAGAGCTATGAACTTCCCTCTCAGGGGGGAAGTGTCCTATAGATTTTGGATTGTTGTTTCTTAGTGTCCTATAGATTTTGGATTGTTGTTTTTTCATTATCAATCCAGGATGCATTTTATTTCTTCTTTGATCTCTCTGGTAACCTACTCCTTGTTTAATAACATGCTATTTAGCCTCCAAGTGATTTTTTTTCATGTTTTTATTGTAGTTGATTTCTAGTTTTATGCCATTATGATCTGAGAAGATGCTTGTTATGATTTATATCCCCTTGAATTTGAAGAGACTGCTTGTGTCCTAATATATGGTTTATCTTTGAAAATGTCCCATGTGCACTAGAGAAAAATGTATATTCTGTAGCTTTGGGGTGAAATATTCTGAAGATGTCAACTAAGTCCACCTGATCTAGTGACTCATTTAGGATTGCTGTTTCTTTGCTGATTTTTGTTTAGAGGATTTGTCCAGTTGTGTCAGTGGGGTATTAAAGTCCCATACTATGACCATATTGCTATCAATTTCTCCCTTGATATCTTCCAGAAGTTTTTTTTTTTTTTTTGTATTCAGTGCTCCATTATTGGGTGCATTTATGTTTACCAGAGTTATATCTTATTGTTTAATTGCTCCCTTTAGTATTATGTAGTGGACTTCTTTATCTCTTGTTAATGGCTTTTACTTTGAGGTCTATTTTGTCAGATATAAGTATCACAATCCCAGCTTTTTTCTCATTTCCATTTGCCTGAAAGATTTTTTTCCATCCCTTCACTCTCAGTCTGTTTGAATCCTTCGTTCTGACGTGGGTCTCTTGCAGATAGCAGATATATGGGTCCTATTTTCTTATCCATTCAGCTACCCTGTGTCTTTTGAGTGGAGCATTTAATCCTTTTATATTTAATGTTATTATTGAAAAGTGTTTTTTTGTGGTCATTTTTTATCCTTAATGTTTGAGTTTCTTCTTGTATTTTTGTTTCTTCTTTTTACAGCAGTCCCTTTAGCATTTCTTGAATTGCTGGCTTGGTAGTAATAAACTCTCTTAGCCCTTTTTTGTCTATGAAGCTTCTGATTCCTCCTTCAATTTTGAATGATAGCCTTGCTGGGTATAGTATTCTTGGATTCATTCCCTTGCTTTGTATCACTTTGTATATTTCATTCCATTCCCTTCTTGCCTGGTGTTTTTCTGTTGAGAAGTCAGCTGATATTCTAATAGGAGATCCCTTGTAGGTAACTTTCTGTTTCTCTCTGGCAGCCTTTAAGATTCTTACTTTGTTGTTCCTGTTTGCCAATTTAATTATGATGTGTCTTGGTGTTGGTCTTTTAGGGTTCATCTTATTTGGAACTCTCTGTACTTCTTGGACTTGTGTAGTTTTTTCCTTGCCAATATCAGGGAAGTTTTCTGTTGTTATTTCTTCAAACAGGTTTTCTATTCCTTGCTTCTCCTCCTCTCCTTCTGGTATCCTTATTAAGCAAATATTGTTTTGTTTTGTGTTGTTCCAAAGCTACAGTAGGCTCTCCTCTTGCTTTTTTAAGGTTTTTTTTTTCAGTTGCTCCTGTGTTTGTGTGTTTTTTCCTACCTTGTCTTCTAATACACTGATGCAGTCTTCAGCCTCTCTTGTAGTCTAGTGTTTAAGCCTTCCATTGTGTTCTTTATTGCAGCTATGTCGTTCTTCATTTCCTCTTGGTTCCCTTTTCATAGTGGTGACATTCTCAGCTCCTTATAATTCTCATTGAATTGTGTGTATTTGTCTTCCAGCTGTTTGAGCATCTTTATAACCATTACTCTGAATTCTTTCTCTGATAAATTTGTAGCCTCAATTTCATTTAATTCCCTTTCTGGTTATAGATCTTTTTCTTTTCTTTGTGGATTGCTTTTTTGTCTTCCCATGTTTTTCTATAATGTTTTAATTCTACTCTGATTGCTTTGCTACCCAGTTTCTTTTGGGTATGGTGTGATCTCCCAAGTCTTCTGGATTTGGCAGTCTAGTGTAGCTCCCTACTTGAGCTCTTTGGGTTCTCTTGATGTATGTCTGTGAGCTGTAATGACACAACTGAGGTGTCTAGAAGTCAGCAGTCATGGAGGTGGTGTCCCAATTTTTGCTGTCTTGTGCCCTTGGTTGGACTCACATGTGCCCTGTTGGGACTCACAGTGTCACCCATGAACTGTCTGTTGGGGTGGTGGGGCTCAGAGGGCCTGGATTTTGGGAAGGCATTACTGTTGTGTCAAGTGAGCAGAAAATCACATCCAGCTGGGGTTCACAGTGACAATCAGGAAATGTCTGTGGAGCCATGTGCCTGGGCGACCTGTGCCCAGATACACGTGAATGTGATAAGTTGGGGCCCACAGTGACTCTCAGGGGAAGTCTGTGGAGCCATGCACCTGTGCAGCCTGTGCACAGATATATGTGAACGTGATGAGCTGGGGCCCACAGTGACTCCTCAGAGAATTCTATTGAGCCGCATGCCTTCGTGACCTGTTCGCAGATACACGTAAATCTGAGGTCGGAGGTGTGCTGCTGAGGAGTGGGAAGGTGCACTTACTGCTGCAGCTGCCATGCTCCCTTGATGATGGAGATCCTGGGGTCTGCGAGTCTGTGGGTGGAGCAGCAGGATTTTGGCTAGAGTGGCTGCTGGGTCGTGCAGGCAATGTCCCAGGCCTGACTGGTGGTGATGCTGATGAATTCCTAGAAGAGGCCACTCTCCCCTTCAAGATGGTGTGGGCTCCATGCCCAAGTCCCGCAGTCCAGGTAGTGTTTACAGTAGTGGCAGTCCCAGAGAGCCTGGTCTGCCAGCTCCTGCCGCTCCGGCTGGATTTAACTGTTCCTCACTCACTCACACACACACACCACACACCTGCACACTCTCCTTTCATCCCCTCACTTGCTCACTCCCTATCCCTCACCTCAGTCCTGCCAGCCGCCATTTTTCCTCTCCCTATATGATATTTTTCTTACTTAATAATATATTTTTGTAATAAAAAAGCATTTTAGAATAAGAAAATCTTTGCTAATAAAAACTTTACAAATGGGATTTTTTACTCTTAAATACATTATTTCCAAATATCTATAATAAAAGGGTAGTATGCTAATTAGACTAGGCATCTTTCAAAAGTCGTTTCGGACAAAGCTACAGTGGCAGGGGTTGAGGTAGAGGTGTTTAGGGATGATCAGGCTGGCAGGGAAGGGCAGTTAGGGGCAATCAGACTGGCAGTGGGGATCAGTTAGCAGGTATTCAGGTAAGCAGGGGAGCAGTTAGGGGGCAATCTGGCCAGCTGGCAGAGGCAGTTAGGGGAAATCAGGCTGCCATGGAAGCAGTTAGGGACATCAGGCTGGCAGGCAGAGGCAGTTGGGGCAATCAAGCAGGCAGGCAGGTGAGAAGTTAGGAACCAGTGGTCCTATATTGCAAGAGGGATGTCCCCCAAGGGTTCAGGATGGGCTGAGAGACCCCCCCCCCATTGAATTTCATGCACCAGGCCTCTAGTCTATATATATAAAAGCACTGTAACCCAGCAGCGGAACGATCAGAACAACTGGTTGACCAGTCGTTATGATGCACATTGACCATCAAGGGGCAGTCACTCAATGCAGGAGGTGCCCCATGGTGGTCAGTGCACTACCACATTGGGAGCACCGCTCAGCTGACTGGGATGAGTGGTGCTCCCACAGTGGGCCAATCCCTGCAGGCCATGCCCCCCACCAGTGCATAAATTTGTGCACTGGGCCTCTAGTAGTAAAATGAATGCCTATCTTCCATTACCATACTACATTTATGAAATATAAGGAAAGTACAGAATTTCATTAATGCCACTTAAATTACACGGTATTCTAGTGAGATCATCTTCTTCAGAAAAATTATTTAAACATAATATGTAATTAGTTGCTTTACAGGAGCATTTTGGTTGTTTGTTTGGTTGTTTGTTTTAATATCTTTATTGTTCAGATTATTACAGTTGTTCCTCTTTTTTCCCCCATAGCTCCCCTCCTCCCAGTTCCCACCCCATCCTCTGTCCCCATCCCCCCCATCCTCATCCATAGGTGTACGATCATTGTCCATTCTCTTCCCACACACCCAACACCCTTTACCCCCGAAAATTGTCAGTCCACTCCCTTTCTATGCCTCTGATTCTATTCTATTCACCAGTTTATTCTGTTCATCAGATTTCTTATTCACTTGATTTTTAGATTCACTTGTTGATAGATATGTATTTGTTGTTCATAATTTTTTGTCTTTATTTTATCTTCATCCTCTTCTCAAAGGATACCTTTCAGTATTTCATATAATACTGGTTGGGTGGTGATGAACTCCTTTAGCTTTTTCTTGTCTGTGAAGCTCTTTATCCGACCTTCAATTCTGAATGATAGCTTTGCTGGGTAAAGTAATTTTGGCTGTAGGTTCTTGCTGTTCATCACTTTGAATATTTCTTGCCACTCCCTTTTGGCCTTCAAAGTTTCTGTTGAGAAATCAGCTGACAGTCATATGGGTCTCCCCTTGTAGGTAACTAACTGCTTTTCTCTTGCAGCTTTTAGGATTCTCTCCTTGTCTTTTGCTCTTGGGATTTTGATTATGATGTGTCTTGGTGTGGTCCTTCTTAGGTTCCTTTTGATTGGGGTTCTCTGCGCTTCCTGGACTTGTAAGTCTATTTCTTTCACCAGATGGGGGAAGTTTTCTGTCATTATTTCTTCAAATAGGTTTTCAATATCTTGCTCTTTCTCTTCTTCTGGTACCCCTATAATGCTGATGTTGGTGCACTTGAAGTTGTCCCAGAGACTCCTTATACTATCTTCATACTTCTTGATTTTTTTCTTTTCTTTTCTTTTCTTTTCTTTTCTTTTCTTTTCTTTTCTTTTCTTTTCTTTTCTTTTCTCTTTTGGCTTTTCCAGCTGAGTGAGTTTTGCTTCTTTATATTTCATATCTTTGACTTGATTCTTGCAATCCTCTCGTCTGCTGTTGCATCTCTGTATATTATTCTTTATTACAGTCAGTGTATGCTTAATTTCTAGCTGGTTCTTTTTCATATGCTCAAGGGTCTCACTAAATTTATCGACAGTCTCTAGAATATTCTTGAAAAGTCTAATAACCGTGGTTTTGAACTCTATATCCAGTTGTTTGCGTTCCTCCATTTCTGTCTTTTGCGATTTGTTTCTTAGTCTCCGCATTTTGGCTTTCTGTGTTAGGTGTCCTATAGGGCCCAGTGATTCAGCCTCCCCAATCACCTGGGGTGGACACTCTTGTTGTATGCCTTTGAAGGCTGTGTGCACAGTCTTGTAGTTATCACTGGGAGGTATCACTGGGAGGAAATGATCTGCAGGCTTTTCTCTTTGTTGTTTGGGGTTTGGATCTTTTGGAGTTCTGCCCCAGCTGCAGGCTGATTTATGCTGAAGAATGGCAGGCACACAGCTTGGGCGGGGTTGTAGGTGGGGTGGGGCGGAGTCTCAGAGTCACAGGGCGGAGCAACCCACAATGGCTGGTCTTCTGCTGCTGAGTCTGTGCGCGCCTCTCAGTCCCCAAATCTCCGCGCCAGCGACTCCTGCGAACAGCACTGGCAGAAAATCGCTAGTCTTCAGCCCCGCTGCCCTGCAGCCCGCGCCGCACTCTTTGCGACCCCAGGAGTCCACAATCTCCTCTCTAGCCGCGAACCTGTCCGAGCGCAGCCGCCGCTCCCCTTCACCCGCGCCGCCACGCCTCCGCGCCTCCGCGCCGTCGCCTCCGTTCCACGCGTCCCTCGGTACCTTTCAGTTTTGGTGCAGGGAGCTTCCACTCAGTCTCAAAGCACTCCTTCTCTTGCCTTCTGGTTGCAAAGCCTCCCCTCCCTTGGTTCTGGAGGATGGCCGTTTATCTGTATAGTTGTATTTAAAAATATAGTTCTG
>PVJC01020790.1:17172-28952 GCA_004026665.1 Murina feae
TGTGATCCCACTCCTGGGAATATATCCCAAGAAACCAGAAACACCAATCAGAAAGGATATATGCATCCCTATGTTCATAGCAGCACAATTCACCATAGCTAAGATCTGGAAACAGCCTAAGTGCCCATCAGCAGATGAATGGATTAGAAAACTGTGGTATATCTACACAATGGAATATTATGCTGCTGTAAAAAAGAAGTAATTCTTACCATTTGCATCAGCATGGATGGAAATGGAGAGCATTATGCTAAGTGAAATAAGCCTATCAATGAAAGAAAAATACCACATGACCTCACTTATTTATGGATAATAAAGACCACTATAAATTGATAAACATAAACAAATACAGAGACAGAGCAGCCTTGAACAGACTATCATCCTACAGCTGGAAGGCTGGGGAGGGTTGGGGGGGAGTTGGGAGATCAACTGAAAGACTTGCATGCATGCATAGGAGCATAATCAGTGGACACGGGAAACTGGGGGTTAGGGAGGTGGGGGGGGAAGGGCAAGGGGAAAAAATGGAGATCTATCTATCATCTGTTGTAATACTTATCTATCACTTGTTGTAATACTTTAAGCGATGAAATAAAAATAAAAATAAAATAAAATAAAAATATAGTTGTGGAAGCTGCGCATTTAGGTATATACCTCATGCCGCCATCTTGGTTCTCCCTCCAGGAGCATTTTTAACTTGGTTAATGTTCTTAACAAAAGCCATAAATTATCCTCTCAATTGTGGTCAATATAGAGCAAAAACTCTACTGTGAGTCCACTCCCATTCCTCAAATCCTGGATAAATGAAAAGCCATCCTGCACCATCTTTCCAACATCTCCACATGTGTCTGTTTTATCTTCACTAAGCATGTCAGACCTGACAAATTCTTTAGCTCTTAGAATGATCTTAACTCCATTTTTAAGCCTTCTTATATATCAGTGAAAACTATGTTAATGTAATTTAAAGTAAAATTAAACATTAAAACATCATTAAAATAATGATAAATTTAAGATGTTGAACTAGAAATGCAGACAAGGGCAGGCCATGCATTGCCCCAGAGCTCAGTGAGCCTGGCTCAGCCAGCTCTATTTTGGCTGGAGCCTCAGGGGATCTTCTGTCAGGGACACCTCAGCTAGAGACAAACAATAGCCAACTGAGCATTTCAGAGCATTTATAGTCTGTGCATAAAAACATTCTAGAATTTGTTTAATTTGCAAAAACAAGAAATGGCATTTTTGTCTGTCTTACTTTGCTTTTGCACAAGAATCACACGCTTCACTTATTTTTATGCTAGACTCACTTTATATATAAGGAAACTGAAGTTTAGTTCCTGTCAGCTTGTAGGGAACAGAGGTGTAACCCTTCCACTTCCACCACCATAATCCAACTCAGGCAGCCTTTTTCACTGTTTCCTTCTCTTTCTTCCATGAAAGTCCTTTCCAGAAAAATACATCACATAAATCTGAGCTCCTGCCCACTCTGATGCTTCCTGAGAACCTCTGGCTCACTGTCTTCTCCCACGTTGTTTCTCCCATCTGTGCTAATTTAATCTGCAGATTTGACTTAAGTTGTCCCAATCTGCAGATTTGACTTAAGTTTCTCTTTGAAGATCTTTCTGTATTTCCTAGGCTGAATTATCATGACTCAAAATCTTTTATTTCCATATGACTGTCTGAAAGTCATAATATTACCTTTGACCAGTTTGTGAACCCTCAGAAACAAAACATGTACTGTATATTCAGCATCATTTCTCTACAGTCTAACATAATGCTTTACTCATTAGAAGTTCTGAAAATTCCTATATAATAAAGAGCTAATATACTAATTAGACTGAATAGCCGAACAACATTCCAGATGAAGCCAGAACTGCGAGGGCTGGTCAAGGCTGTGAGGGGCTGTGAGGGCTAGCCAGGGCTATGAGGGTTGGCCGAGGCAACCTGGGCAGTGAAGGCCAAGCCCTTACATGAATTCTGTGCATTGGACTTCTAGTACAATCTAATAAAAGAGTAATATACAAATTAGGTGTCACTCCATCACAAATATGGCTACCTCAAGATGGCAATGCCTAGTCCAGCTCAGCCCCACCACTGAAGTGGTCAAGCCTGTTAGCCAGGCAGGTGGTAGGAGATGCCAGGGGCCTGAGGGGCTGAACAGGGGATCAGAGGTGGCTAGGGATTCCCTGCTCAGGACAGAGGCCTTTGTCTCTGTCCTGGGAGGGAAGGGGCAGAGCCAGTGATCGCAGAGGACTGGGCTCTCTGAAGCTGGTGATCGGAGGGGCTTGGGAATCTTCTGCCCAGGCCTGAACCTCAGGCAGACAATGTAGGCCTGGACAGGGGCATGGCCAGTTATTGTAGGGGTCTGGGGTTCCCTACCCAGGCCTGCATCTTCAACCAGAGGTTACAGAACTGGGCAGGGGTGGAGCTGGGATTGGAGGGGCAGGGTTGGGGCTGGTGATCAGAGTGAACTACAGAGGAAACATTTCTAATCGCTCATTGGCTAAGCTCCCTATATGCCACTGGTAATATTCTTAGTAACTTAGGTAAAAAGAATCCCTAAAGGCAATCTAGGGTTTTTCTACCACATTCCTGGAGAAAAAAATGAAGGGCCACTGCTGGAGGGCTAAGAAATGTCATATCCTGTCTTGGCCAGTTTGGCTCAGTGCATAATGCCTCAGCCTACTGACTGCAGGGTCTGGGTTCAATTTTGACCAAGTGCATGTACCTGGGTTACAGGATCCTCCCTGGCAGGGGCCCAGATCAGGGCATATGCAGCAGGCAACCAAAGTGTTCCTCTCACTTTGATGTTTCTCTCTGTCTTTCCATTCTCTTCCACATTCTCTAAAAATCAGTGGAAACACATCCTCAGGTGAGGATAAAAAAAAAGAAAGAAAGAGAGGTCATGTCCTATGAAAGACACATCTTGAAAATGCCTAAAGAAAGTTGTCATTTTTTCATGGTGAAGGGACTGGAGTACGTGTTAATGAAAACACCTTGGTGGCTGCAGTGACTGGTAGTGGCTGCAGCATTGGGGAGATGGGGCTGGTGGCTTCCCCTGATTAGCCTGGTTGCCTCCCACAAAGGGAGGTCAGACTGCAGCTTAGGTCCACTCCCCAAGGGGAGCGGGGAGCGGGCCTAAGCCATCAGTAGAACACCTCCTGAGGGCTTCCAATATGTGAGAGGTGGCAGGCTGGGCTGAGAAACCTCCCAGTGCACAAATTTCATGCACTGGGCCTGTTGCAGAAAGACCAAAAAAAACTAAGCGACGCTCTTTGAAGGAGTGGAGAATAACTGGCCATGCCCCTGTCCAGGCCAACATTGTCTGCTGGTTTTAATCACGTACAATCTCAGGGAAAT
The DNA here is from genome assembly GCA_004026665.1 of Murina feae. Lineage (NCBI taxonomy): Eukaryota > Metazoa > Chordata > Mammalia > Chiroptera > Vespertilionidae > Murina > Murina feae. The sequence continues at coordinate 20,521 of PVJC01020790.1, forward strand.
GTTACAAATCAGAGCAAAGTAACACAAGGGAGCCCTTCCTCATATATGCTTCCCAAGTTAATCTTATTACAAATGTGTTCCCTCCCCCCAGGCCCTAGAGGAACTGAAACTCCCAACCTCCCTTTCCCCAGGTGTTCCAAGGATTCCACCCAGCTTACCAATCCACCCTTTCCCAGGTATTCCAAGGTTACTGTGTCAGCTAACAATCCAACTTTCCCTCAGGGCAGCACTTCTGCTTTGTTTTGCTAATCCAGTTTTGGTGAAGGAGGCAGTGCCTCAGCTGAAGGTCATTTCCCCCAGAACATCAGGGCTACCTTTGAATTATCCCTTTTTTCCTTCTCATTATACCCCCCCCCCCTTGTCCCACAAGCTTCTTTTAGCCTTGTGGAGCAACAACCGGGGGATGCTGTAGGGAACAGAGGCGTCAACCACTCGCTCTTAGCTACTTCCGGCTGAAAAAGGGCGATGTCAAAGGGGGTTAGCATCCTGTGCCTTCCTCTGGGGGGGGGGCTTGTAGGGTGTTCTTCTGGTTTCAGGCAGGCAGAGTTAGAGTTGCATAGTTCATCTGGGAGGCGACCTGTTGGATGTTAGCTTTGGGTGGTGTTTCTGGTCAGAGGTCACCTTCCACTCAGGCTGGGCATCACTCGACTGGTGGGCTACCTTCACTCAGGAGTGGTGGATCCAGGTGTTCAGTCCTGCAACCTTAAGAGCTGTGGGAGTGGTCAGGATGATGGTATGTGGTCCCCTCCTAGTAGGAATCAGTCCTCAGGTGGTCTTTACCCAAACAGAGTCATCAGGTTGGAGAGCAGAAACTTCTTGGACATGCTCCATGCTCCTGGATTGCCCTCTGGGTAGGCTGCAAAAGCCTGCAGGAACTTGAGTAAAATTATTTATGTATTTCAGCCTTTACCCACCAGAATCTGTAGAGGCCCCACTGGTTTCCAGGGCAGCCTTCCAGGCTGCATATGAGGCCCAGTTGCCCCTTGCCTCTGTGAAGTTTCTATACCCTGCAACAGCTCTCTGTCGCAATCTGAGCTGGGCCAAGTTTCTGTATGTTGCCTGGGTCCCACTCTGAGCTGGGCATGAGAAGTGGGAAGTAGCCATGGGGCAGAAGACCTCCCTCAGAAGGGGTGAGTGTTCAAGCCCATGCATTGTTGGGGGGGGAGGATCTGTGCCCCACCTCTGTTGACCCCCAAGTTCTGGCCCGATGGCCCCTGTGTGACTGTGCCTGTCTTAGGTTGTTCCTTCCCCGAGGAATCTTTCTCATCATTGGCTAATCAGCCATCCTCTGGGGCCAAGCAGGGTGATGTGAGGCTCAGTTCTGTCACCTATGCCCCTGTGGCCTCCACGTCCAGCAACTGCCTTGGGATCCTCCTGCCTGCTGGCAGGACCCCCGGCATTATTCACATATCTTGGGGAACCCAGATTTAGACAGATCCATGGTACCAGCCAACTTAAGGCTTCTTAGTTTAAGGAAGGCAGGGTTCTCCAGATGACTTCAAACTAATAATATATAAATGCCAAGGATCTTGAAGTTACCCTAAGTCAAGACATAATAAAAACATCACTACCAATTTTGGCAGAATTTCCTCATGCAATTAAATATATTGTGTTGGTCCAATCTGAAATGTTACATTTAGAAAAACTGTCAAACATATATATCTAATTTAAAATTATTAAGTGCTCACTTTGGCAGCACATATACTAAAATTATTAAGAAACCTCTTTTAAGAAAAATGAGCTTCCACCATCGGCTCTTACTAAGTCGACTGTTTAAAACACTGGTTTATCACATAACTTGAATTATGATTAAAATTAAGTATCTTTACAGGAAAACAAGACAGTAAATAAATTCGTCACTTGATTCATCTGTCCCATCTTGTTTCCATAGCAAAACTCTATCTTAAAACTCCATCCCTGAGATTCCATTCTGCTTCAGTAAGCAAAAACTTGCTTTTGTGATTAGCAAATTCAGAGAGAGGGGCCCCCACCATTTCAAGATGGCAGCTCCCATGACAGCCATGTGCAATGCTTCCAGTTGGGCAGCTACTCAACCCCCCCTTCCAGATATAAGAGATAACTTGCTTCTATTGCATGACTTAACAAGACAAAACTGAGACAATAAACATTAAAACAGCACACTTCCAACCCCTACACTGCAGATACAAAGGGAAAATCTAGATCAAAATTTTTATCTCTTCACACACTCTCAGTAATCAACAGAAGAAACTCCAAGGGAGAAAGACCCTTCAGAAAGACTGAGAAGCCCCTGAAGACAGGGCCTGAGTCTTCCTTGCAGAGCTAATTCAGCAAATATTTCCTGAGGCCACCCCTGGGGCCAGGGCCTGGTGAAAACAAAGTGTGCCTTGCTCTATCACAGGAATCTCATCCTGGTGTTCCAGGTGAAGCCTGAGGAATTCAAAATGCAAATTAACCACATTCCAGGCCTGAGCCTATGTGGCAGGATTTTTAAAAGACCACCTTTTCTCTTTTGGGTGGTGGGGAAAAATAGTGCACGCCACCCACACTGGGCATCCTTCTGGCCATTTCCCGGTGATTGACCATGCCTATGAAATTTCCAATGGTTCCCTTTTGTTGGTAAAGCCCACCAGGCTTTCTTGCCATAGCAAACAATAGCCTCCATTCTTCCTCTCCCGGCACTGCCAAGGACAGGGCCATTGGGCAGTTTTCTCCACCCAGGAGACGCTGTGCTGAGCTGTCTGGAGCAAATGTAATTTCTGCCCACATTCTAGCTAAAAGGTCTCTTCCCATTAGGGACACTGGACAGTCTGGCAAGTACAAGAACTCATGAATTACTTGATGACCACCAAGTTGGCATCGGCAAGGCCGACAGAATGGTCTATGAATCTGATCTCCAGTAGCTCCAATAATGGTGACCTCCTTTCCTGAAAGAGGCACTATTTTCTGTGTGACTACTGAGTGCTCAGCTCCAGTATCAACCATAAAGTCCACAGTCTGGCCCCCAATTTTCATTCTGACCATGGGTTCGTGGCGGCCTAGCTGAAAAGAGCCTGGTCTGTAATCGGTCATTGCCAGCCCAATGAGATCTGCTTCAAGTGGCTCTGGTTGATAGCGACTAGGTGGAAAAGGGGGCCCACTTTTCTTACTTTGCCATTTGGGACATTCATTCTTCCGGTGTCCTGTCCCCTTGCAGTAGATACACTGGTCTTGTCTCACTCTTCCTTTCCATCCCTGATTTGTATTCTTGCTTCCCTTTCTTATCTGTATGGGAGCCTGAGCCTCTAAAAGCAACTGCCTCCTTTTTTTTGCCATTATATCTCAGTTGATGACAACCTGGTTGGTTATCTCTAGCAGTTTGGTGGCATTTTTTTCCTGCAAACCCTTGTAGCTTCTGCAATTTCCTCCTGAAATCAGGCTGGGCTTCGCCTACAAAAGTGGCATTTACAATGGTTTGATTTTCTGGGGTCTCAGGGTTAAAAGGGGTGTAGATCTGGTACACCTCACACAGTCTCATAGAAAGCTGCTGGGCTTTCATCAGGCTTCTGAAAAACCTCAGAGATTTTAGCCATAGTGGTGGGCTTTTTGGCTCTGGCCCTGACCCCATATCTTTCTAGCCTGGTCTTCCAGTCTTCTGAGTTTAGGTTCCAATCAGGTTTCTCATCTGGAAAGGCCTCCCTGGCCCATCTGTCCATCTGTCTGTATCTAATACTCCTGCGGGGGCCTGGGTCTGGAGCCACTTTGGAGCCTCTGATATTGCTCTCATGCGCTCCTCAGTCTTAAAGAACATGAAAAGGCTCTGCTTGCAGTCCACCCAGGTGGGCTTTTGGGTCTGGAAGATCGTTTCTAGGAGATCTATCATGGCCTGAGGTTTTTCAGAATAAGCTGGGTTGTGATGTTTCCAATTCAGGATGTAACTTATGGTAAAGGGTTGATAGTAGTAATACACTGGCCTTCCTTCCTGTAAGGTCCCATCTTTGCCAACCACTTGGGCACGCCAAATCTCCCTGAGGGGCATCTGACATGCTGGTTGTGATCTGAGTCCTTGATCAGCTGAACGCAAATGCCACCCAACTGGCTCTGGAGAGACCGGTTGAGGAGAGACAGAAGGGGGTGGTGTTTCCAGACTTTCTGGACCTATCAGTCCAGCAGGAAGAGGGGGCGCTTGGTGCTGCCCATGGCATATATGGAGGTAGTAAAACTGGCGGGATTTCCTCAGTGGGTCCTGGCAGAACAGGGGGCTGCATTACCTTCTTAGGGACCTGATTCTTTTCTCCTACCTGCTTCTTTCCTGCTTTCCTCTCCTTAGCCTGTTCCTGCCCTGCCTGCCTCTCTTTAGCCTGCTCCTGCCCTGCCTGCCTCTCCTTAGCTAATAAAATCTTACTCTGTCCCTTCTTGCCCACACAGAACCAGACCCAACGCGGTAAGGTTTGAGCAATTCCAAAACTCCTTAACATACATTCCAAGTCAGTTGGGTTTGAGGAGGAGGCACTGCCATGTTGCAGGCCCCCCTCCGCCCCCGCTTCATCGAATAAACTGCCAGTTCAGACAAACAAAACAGAAACAAACATAGAAACACTTTTACATCGGCGCATACTACATTTACACCACAGAGTACCTCCAATCAGTTTCAATTGTAAGTTAGAGGAAGACTCTTCCTACAGAAGGGAAAAATAGAAACAGCAGGAGTTTCAGAGAAACTTCCATCAGTCACCTTAGCATGCCTCCCTCCCGAAGGCTGGGACCTGTAGGGAGGATTTCCCAAAAGCAAGAATCCTTAATTCAGCACAGCAGGGGACAGAGCCCTTAAAATCTCTGCCCTGCAGTGCTGTGAAACTTTCCCTTGAAAGTCCCAGTTTTTAAATTAAAATAAACTGCTAGTTCAACAAACAAAACAGAAACAACATACGTTGTCCCAACCTCATGATGCTTGGTGACTAGAGACAGACAAGGGAAGGGGTGACCTGTTTTCACAGATCCTCACTCAGATGCCCACCTGGCCACGTTCCTTGGGAGCTTAGATTTGTCTTAGCTAAGGTGCACCTGTATAAACCCCGGGCCTGGTCACCTCCATGTAGGGGTGAGTCACCATTATGCCTTATGACAAATTGTGGAACTGCAGGTTGGGGCCCACTTGGACTTTGTAATCGAGGTCGTGTAACCACACAAAGGAGAGGAGAGGGCAGGCCCCCTCCCTCCACACTCATGCACTTTCACCAGACATTCGCTCAGAGTTTAAAATACATTTTACCCAATTTCCAGTTCCTGACCTGAGGAAAGTCTCCTCTCACCAGACATTCACTCAGAGTTTAAAATACCTTTTACCCGATTCCCAATTCCTGACCTGAGGAGTCCCTTCTCACCGGATACTCACTCGGAATGAGTACATCTACTCAATTCCTGACCTGAAGAAGTCCTACGACTCCTGAGGGGGTGATCACGTTCCTCCTTCTACTAACTTAGAGTAGGCTAACTACTGACAGGCCCTACCTTGCCAATTTTGTCGACAGATTCAGAAGGTCCAGAAGTGTTTTGTCCACTCTTTCAGATGCCAGCCAGGTCCTGGGTTGAGGGTCCAGAAGCACTGGGAGTTCCCCCATTTAATTCTGCTAAAATCAGCAGGGTGTGCCTTCGGAGGCCTGTCCTGCACTCCCGGGCCCCAAACCCCATCCTCTAACCAGAGGCAAGAGTCAGCATTCGATTAGTTTCCTGGTCAGGAAACCAAAATGTTGCAGAAAGACCAAAAAAACTAAGCTACTCTCTTTGAAGGAGTGGAGAAAACATGATTTTAATCACCTGCGGTCTCTGGGAAATGTTCCAAATCAAAGCAAAGTAACACAAGGGATCCCTTCCTCATATATGCTTCCCAAGTTAATCTTATTACAAATGTGTTCCCTCCCTCCAGGTCCTAGAAGAACTGAAACTCCCAACCTCCCTTTCCCCAGGTGTTCCAAAGATATTAAGACTACACTGACCGAAATAAATAATATTATACAGAGATCCAATAGCAGACTAGAGGTTCGCAAGAATCAAGTCAAAGATTTGAAATATGAAGAAGCAAAAAACACCCAACCGGAAAAGAAAAAAACAAAAAGAATCCAAAAATATGAAGATAGTGTAAGGAGCCTCTGGGACAACTTTAAGCATACCAACATCAGAATTATAGGGGTGCCAGAAGAATAGAGAGAACAAGATATTAAAAACCTATTTGAAGAAATAATGACAGAAAACTTACCCTACCTGGTGAAAGAAATGGACATACAAGTCCAGGAAACACAGAGAATCCTAAATAAGAAGAATCCAAAGAGGACCACACCAAGACACATCATAATTAAAATGCCATGGGCAAATGACAAAGAGAGAATCTTAAAAGCAGCAAGAGAAAAACAGTTAGCTACCTACAAGGGAGTACCCATATGACTGTCAGCTGATTTCTCAACAGAAACCATTCAGGCCAGAAGGGAGTGGCAAGAAATATTCAAAGTGATGAAAACCAAGAGACCACAACCAAGATTACTCTACCCAGCAAAGCTATTATGTAAAATTGATGGTCAGATAAAGAACTTCACAGACAAGAAAAAGCTAAAGGAGTTCATCACAACCAAACCAGGATTATTTGAAATGCTGAAAAGCATTCTTTAAGAAGAGGAAGAAGAAGAAAAAAGTAAAAATAAAAATTATGAACAACAAAGCGACAACAAATACATATCTATCAACCAGTGAATATGACAATTAAGTCAATAGAAATATCTGGTGAACAGAATAAACTGGTGAATGGAATAGAAGTAAGGGCATAAAAAGGGAGTGGACTGACAATTCTCAGAGGGAAGAGGGTGTGAGGGGTATGGGAAGAGACTGGACAAAAATCTTACATCTATGGATAAAGACAGTGGTGGGGGTAAAGGCACGGGGTGGGGTAGGGGAACCGGGTGGAGGGGAGTTATGGGGGTTAAAAATGGAATATCTGTAATAATCTGAACAATAAAGATTTATTTAAAAAATAAATAAATCTAGTTTAATTCAGTTTCTACAGTTTAATTCAAAGGCTAATTAGGAAGAAAAATATTTAAAATGCAATTATAAAACAATGAAGGAGTGCAGTAGATCTTAAGGGGGCACAGAGTATACTGACTGGAAGTGAAGACATCAAGGAAGGCTTTCCTAGAAGAGACAATCCTTGATCTGTGCTTTAATAACAAGCTTGTGTTAGACCAAAAAAAAAAAAAAAAGGCTGAAGTTCCAAGAATAGGAATGATGATATGCAAAGCCATAGAGCTAAGGGGAAAAAACACACACAAGTATGAGGGGAGAATAATAGGACCTTCATTGCTGGTAGAACATAAAAATATGAGAGCAGAAGACTTAAAGGAGGCAATAAATGAAGCAGTAAAGGAGTCAGCAAGCAAGAAATCACTGTATACCCTGTTAGAGTTTAGTCTTTGATTTCAAACAGTTATTACATACACAAAAATCTATTTTTGAGACAAAGATTTATCATTAAAATTTTATATACTGCCTAGTACTGCAGGATCTGAGTATTTTGTGCCTTGTATTATAAAATCATGGGAGGGAATATAGAACTCATCATTTAGATCTTAAGGTTTTTTTTCTTTCTAGGAAGAAATAAGGCACTTCTTAGATTCTTGAAGGTAACTTCTATGCATAAATGATTATTTTCTCAATCATGTTGGTCCTGTTAGTGTTCTTTTACACTCTTGCATGTTTTCTCTGTCACTATAGATATTGTTGTTTCTCTTTTTTTCTTTACCAATCATGTGCCTTCAATGTCATTTCCACAAACAGGCTTAGTAATCATCTTTAGTAGGCCAACAATATGGAATGTTTGGTCAGAATATAGCTCTCTACTGCCCATCTCCACGCATCAGGCATATCTTTCTCACTTGTCATATTGGCACTCAGAAACACATCTGGGACATCAGGCTGCCCTGAGTTCTGAAAGAGTGGGACATAAACCAACTTTTGGAATTATCCTATATAATAAAAGTGTAATATGCAAATAGGCTATCCCTTTGGGATGCCTAAGCCACGCCCACCAGCCAATCAGAGTGACCCTATGCAAATTAACCTAGTCAACATAGAGACCGGCACTCAGGGAGCTGAGTAAACAGTCAGCGTCCATTGCAGCAGGAGTGAAACTGTTTGCAGCCTCCTGGGCTTCTCTCCACTCCAGGGAACAACATATTTGCAACAAATGTCTCAATCCTAGAAGACTCAGGAGCAAATAGCAGGCTACCCTGACTTTTAAGGGAAACATTGTTTCATTATAGAAGCCAGAGCTGAAGCAGAGAGGAGGCTTCATTAACTGCCAGGCCCTGGCTTAAAGGAACAGTGTATCAATTATAGAAGATAAATAAACCCCAGAAACTGCATCCAGCCAGCCTTGCTGGGACATTGGGTCAATGGGAGCTGTGGGCAACCTGAAAGCCTGAAAG
>PVJC01020791.1:0-28847 GCA_004026665.1 Murina feae
CCTGAGCCATCACATCATAACCCTCGATACAAGGAGGAATGGCTTGCTGCTGGATGGCAGGGGGCTTCTCGAAACCACAGGCATGGATGTCACAGAGGAGGGACCCATAGGTTCACGTCTTCAAAGCTCATTCCAGTTACTCTCAGTGCCGCCTGCAGGCTCCATTTCCTGGGGCATTGCCTCTGGATGTGTTTACAGTTGAGTCGCTGACTGAGGCCCAACGGCTGGCTCTTCCTACCAGCAGCTAGCCGAGCACGATGCCCTTGCCATTCCCTGACCCAAACACCCCCTCCCTGTACCTCGCAGTTCCGGGAACCCTGACTCACAGACATGACCCTTAGACACTCCTGTGGTCACATGTCTGAATGGCTAGAGAAAAAGGTTGCTTCCTAGAAAAATTATACAAACCTAAACATAAGAAGAAATAGAATATTTACAGAGACTGATCACCATAGTAGATAGTAAAACCATGATCAAAGGTCTAGCATTAAGAATCCAATAACAGATATTTCATATATGAATTGTTTCTAATCCTTGAAGAGAAAGTCATTTCAATGTTTATTCTGGCCATATAAAAATATGGAAAACTCTGCAGTTCTTTTTATAAAGGCAGAATGACCTTCCTACTAAGTATTGATAAGGAAGTTAAAAACAAACAAACCTGTATAAGATTCAACTTGCCAATTTTTAACTTAGAATGCCTGCATTTGTATCCCAATACATAGGAGTTGAGACTAAGGGACACTTACTGCCCTGTGGGAGGATCTTCAAAGAGAAAAGCTCTTCAGAATGGATTTCGATGTCCCCTCATCTAGAAATAAACCCAGAAGGCAGGAATGCAGCTTGGATTCCTGCTGCCATTTCAGTAAGAAGTCAGAAACTGTGGACCTTGGGCGAGAAGTGTGAGCACCATGTGGACATGGTTTTAAAAACTCTCTTCCATACTGGTGGCTGCGGCTCTGGCTCTACCTCCCCATGGATATGTGTGAAAACCTCAGAACAAAGGACCCGGATGGATGCTTCTCCCTGGGTGCAGCGAATCAGGCAGGAGCTGAGAAGAGAGCAACCGCCCTGGCATCCAGTCCTGGGGAGGCCGAGAGGGCAGGAGGGAGTCAGGACTCTGCTCAAGAGCTGAGCAGAGAAGAAAATGGCAGCTGAATAGGCAGACCTGTCATGCACCTGTCCCCGGGCCAGACTACAAATACAACTAAAAAGGAAACATCCACCTGGAATTACCAACTGAGGCCTAGCTGAGGAGACTTATATCATGGGAGGACAGAAAACACATGGGGACAAGTAGGGAGGGCGAGGTCCCAGGAAGAGCTACCCCAGCTCCCAGGGGCTGTGAGCCTAGAGGGAAGAGGGAACTCTCTGCCATGGGCGGGTCTGTTCCCTCTGAAGACGGAGGCCTGGAGCCCAGAGACCCACTGCCCAGGTAGCATCCAGCCATGAAGGTGGCAGGAGCGGAGCCCAGAGCCCGGAGCTGGTAGAAGAGAGAGTGGCAGTTTCATTTTTGTTCTCTAAACCAAAAGCACAGGAGTTTTATTTGCAACTACTCACCGAGGCTTTGGTGCAGTGAGGGAGACATGGACTCGGATGCCTGGGGAGAGGCTGGGCTGGGAGGCATTGTCGGGGACTTGGCAGAACAGCAGCCAGGAGCATTTGGTTGTAGGCCCCCAAACTGAAGTGGCCATTTTTCCAGAGAAGAGCTAGCCACTCCCAGCAGCCAGAGGGCAGGGGAAGGAATATAGGTGATATAGCCCGCCCCACCCCCAGGGCTCAGCCGGCCACTCCCCGCATTTTGATTTTTTCAGAGGAAACAAATGCAGGGGCCAAGCTTATGGGTATCAACCCGTTAACTTATGTGGCTGTGGCCACATAAGTCTCAGGAGCCCTCAGTGACTGGATTGGGGAAGGGGACATCCACCTCACTATCCTGGGAACCAGACTGGTACATTCCCCGCACTGCAGAACTAATTAAAAACTCCAGGTTTCCAGGCAACCCCGTTGGTCTCCAGACAAGGATCTCTGTCCTGCCAAGGGCAGAGTAATACTTTGGGTCACTGCAGAGGAGTATCCCTGGGACAGGGAAACAGACCCACCACATTCCCTGAAAGTTCAACAGCACCTCCCCTGCCTAAAGCCTTGTTAGAAACAGACTATTGAGTGATTAGGATTGACAGCTGGCTAGCAGGCAAAGGCAGGCAGAGGTGGAGCCTGGGGAACTAGGGGCAGTGTGCTGACTCAGCCCTGGGCCCTTGCTGCTAACCAGGCAAAACATACAGGACAATGAAAAGAGATTAGAGGAAGATATAAATAAGTAGAAGAATATACCATGTTCATGGATTGGTAGAATCAACTACATTAACCTATGGACACAGAAAATAAGGTGGTGAAGGCCTGGGGCTAGAAGAGATCAATGTAATACTTTCAACAATAAAGATTAAAATAATAATCTCCTATATAATAAAAGCCTAATATGCAAATTGTCCCCTCAACCAGGAGTTTGACTAGGGGGTGGGGCTGGCCGGTTAACTGCATGAAGGGAGGCCCCAGCTGCTGGAAGCCACTAGGGATCCTACTCCTGCACGAATTTTGTGCACTGGGCCTCTAGTAATAATAATAAAAGAGCCAAGCTGAGTAGTGGAGGAGGCAGAGGGAAGGGAGCATGGGGTCACAGCCTTGGCCTGAAGAGGGACTCTGGGTTTTAAGGTGAAAGGGTTATTAAGTTCACACAAGTTTAGAAATGTCTCCCTCCTCCTCATGTGATTAGCTTCTCTGGGATCATGGACCCATTTTCTGCAACAGTCTCCATACCCAGGCTGGTGTATTCATTCTGCCACCACCTTTCTCCACTTCCACCTCCCACATTCATCCCTTTACACCTCACAGTCTAACTTTTGCCTCCCCTACTCATGAAACTGCTCTAAAGTCCTATTACATTGACATGCACTTTTCCATCCTGTGTTACATTCCTTTGCTGGGTTTCCTGGAACGAGAGCTCCCAATATGTATTCACATTGGGTCATTTCCACTTGCCTTTGCCTCTAGGCTCTTGAACATTTCTGTAAAGTCTTGTCACAATCGAGTCCCCAACTCAGGCAGGTGAACATCTCTGTGGACTTACGTTTGTACTCCAACACATATAAGTTGAAGTTTCCCCATCTATTAAATCTAATAATTGTAATAATAACTACTTACGCTTCCAGCTCAAAATTATAATTCTATGCCTACCCTGGTCCTTCTCTGGGAACCAATCTCTCTCCTCTGAACATGAACTAAAGTTTACATGTCCCTGTCATGTATTATATCAATTCCATGAATCATCTGAGCACCCACTCCAGGTCAAGGGTTGTGCTGGGGGAATAAGTGGTAAAGAGGCAAATAAAGGCAGACATGGCCTTGCCCTCAGGAGCAGCCCAACGGGTGTGCATTTAGGAGTTCAACCTCTTCCAAGAAAATTTCCTAAGGACAGGAGGCAGGCGCATGTCCCCATCAGGGCTTTGCACAGAGGAGATACAGACAAGCTTACTGAATGCATGAGCAACCCATGGGCATTTGAACATTATCTGCCCACTTGGCTTTGCTCTGGAATGGAGACCCGGAGCCTGCAGGGTCCAGCTGTGAGGATGTGTTGTGGCCCTTTCCCCACTCGCTGCTATTTGAAGGCTCCTGGGGAAAGATTCAGAATTCTAAAGAAAAGGGAAACAAGTACGTAAAGGACAACCCCCTGCTCCCTTTTTTAAAGCATTGGATTGAGATTTTAAATAGAAATATGTTCCACTTCAGATAGAGGACTCAAGGTTATTTTTCTTCTTTTGCTAAAGCCAGATGTTCAGCAGGTGAAAATCATGTAGAAAGCTTTTAAAAGTGGTGAGAACAAATGATCACTAAAAGACTCAAAGAATGCTCATATTCCAAGCAATGCACACAACATAAAAAAGTACCCTTCTGAGAAAACGTTTTCAAATGGCACTGTAGGTGAAGTGGTCAGGTTCTACAACAAACTGTTGAGTCTTTAGTCCCTCATCAAAAGTTTTCTTCTCACGAGTTGGCAGAAAGCAAAGCAAAATGATTCTGAGAACTCAATTATTGAGTTCCAGTCAATGAGTAGAGTCTGAACTGGAACAACCTGTTATAGTGCATCCGTGTCACCTCACTTGCACTTCCTGTCATTCATTTTGGAAGCTTGTTTTGTGCATTTGACCCATGAGGACACTCAGTTTGAGGCTGGAAAAGATGGGACTCTTGAACCAAAGAGATTCCATTTTCCAAGCTACTGACTGCAGGAATTCTAAGTGCCTGCTGAGCTTCATGAGCAAAGTAGACCACAGGGTCCCTAAGAAATTAATGTAAACCTGTAGGTTTACTGGGGACACGAAAGCGTTTTGAATTGGAAGACATAGGAAGGTCACAACTGGCTACTGCAATACACAAAAGTTTATTTTTGACTTTTTTCTTTTTTGAAGGAAATAATAGAAATAAACATTAATAAATTTTGTACAACAAAAACAGCTTTTAATATGGAACAGATAGCCCATGAATGTTCTAAGTCTCCAAATGGCTTCCCATTCTCAAAGTCATGCTTTCTTGTGCTCTGGGAGGAATCAGCATGGAAACTCTGGTGCAGTCCACCGGGCGCAGTGAGTGGGAGGGCGATGGGCTGCTCTAGATTCGAGTCAGCTGGTGCCACAGGCTGGATGGGAGGATGCTTTCCACTTTCTCCATGACAAAGTTTAAGGGGGCAAACAAAGTGCTGAGGAACTGCAGAGAGAGCAGAAAGGTGCAGCTGTCAGGAGAGATCACATTCAAGATTATAAAATAAGCCCCTCCAACCCAGGTTTGCATCTGAAGTTCTGCGTTATTAAAAGTCTCAAAAGGCTGCAACTTCCTATTTATGTCTACAAGAAACACTAGTTGATGTTCAAACCTACATTCCAGTCCCCACCCCTGAGCTCTGAGAGGAAAAGGGAGGAGTGTCTCCTGGCAGCCCCCTGTGAGAGCTGCCCCACAATTCTGAGTCCTCCCATTAGCTTTTAGGATCTCCTAGCCGCCCATGCAGATGACCATCAGAAGGGATTGATAGGTAGCAAGTTGGCAAAGGAGTTAAAATGGTGACAAAAGAGTTAAAAATGGTTACCACCTGCTTACCTAGCTGGGTATGGAACTCAATAAGTGAAAAGGGGAATTTTTTAAGTCAAGTTTGTTGTAAGGTTGTGAACTGCTTTGGATCCTATAGTCTCCCAAACACCTGTGCAGCCCATGCTCATTTCTGAACTACTTGCATCATAGTAGCCTGCATCATGATGTGCACCCTGGGAGCCTAGGAGGGCAGCCCGCTGACGGCATGTCCTTGTTGAAGAGGTGCTGCTCCGAGATCTTGGGTCTTCAAGGAAAGTTTCCCAGATTCATTTGACCTCAGAATCTTTCCTCCTCCTTTTTAAAAAGAACCAGTAGAGTACAAACTGGGAAGGCCTGTGACACATTACAGCTGGATCATCAAGTGTGAGGATGTAAAGAAAACCCAAGATAGTGTAAGATTTGCAGCCTTCTCTGTGCTGTCTTTTACATCCATTAAATATATTTGCTCAGTAAGGCACTTAAGTGCTAGGTGAGATATAAAGGAGTCTAGGACAACGCTGCGACTGTCAGAAACCTCAAAGCCTGGGACTGGGAGGGAGCGGCACTAGGCCTGTACTCAGCAGAGTAATAATGCCAGGGAGACCAGGATGGAATAGGAGCATCAGGAGGATTCAAAAGGTGAGAAAATGCTTCCTGTTGAAAGGATCGGGAGCATCTTAAAGTGAGGCAACTGAAACAGACCCAAGTGGATGGTTGGATATCAAAAGGAGAGATGGGGTAAGGATGATAAGGAAAGAAACAGGAGCAGGTGGACCCTCCAGGCCCAATAAACAACTGGAAGAGAAATGGGAAAAGGACTGGTATGACCAGAAGATAGTAAATAGTCGAGCTTAGCCGGACGAGTTACAGGCAGAGCTTAAAAGTAGCTAGAAGGACGCTAGGGAGGGCCTAAAAGCCAGGCTGGATTTGCAGTTAAGAAAGAGGCAGCAACATTAGTACCTGAGCAAAGATGGATGGCTTTTTCCTTCCTCAAGTGCCTGCTAGATACAGTGTAAGGCAACCTCCAGTCACCTTCTGAAACTAGCCTTTGAGTGCACAGATCCATTTTAGGTGCTCGCCCTATAGAATGACTCCCTATGCCTAACCTTTTCAGATTAGAGTTGAACGAAGTTGTAAGGCTTCATGAGAGATATTTGGCCCAGAAATGCATAATTACTTCCTCTGAAAAAGTTTGTAAAATCCTGGTTATCCTAACTAATAAAAGCGTAATATTAAAATTAACCATTTCTTCAGGACGCCTATGCCATGCCTACCAGCCAATCAGAGCGACTGTATGCAAATTAACCCAGCCAACATGGAGGCCAGCACTCAGGGACCTGAGTAAACAGGCAGCGTCCATTGCAGCAGGAGTGAAACTGTTTGCGGGCTGCCTGGGCTTCTCTCCGCTCCAGGGAACAACATATTTGCAACAAATGTCTCAATCCTAGGAGCTGAAGCAAACAGCAGGCCGGGCCTGACTTCTAATTAAACATTGTTTCATTATAGAAGCCAGAGCTAAAGCAGAGGAGGTTTCGTTAACTGGCTAGGCCCCGGCTTAAAGGAACAGCGTATCAATTATAGAAGATAAACAAACCCCAGAAACCTGCGTCCAGCCAGCCTTGCTGGGACATTGGGTCAATGGGAGCTGTGGGCAGACTGAAATTCTGAAAACAGCCATCAGCCCATCACCCATGCTGGCCACAACCCAATGGGGTGAGGGACATTATTGGGGGGCTTGGCCAGCCTGGAAACAGCCATCAGCCCCTCACCCAGGCTGGCCAGGTACCCCAATAGGAACCCAAAACCTGAAGGGACTGTGGGCAGCCTGAAAGTGCCCCTCAGCCCATCACCCAGGCTAGCCACACCCCAATGGGGTGAGGGATGCCACTGGGGAACTTGGCTAGCCTGCAAACAGCCATCAGCCCCTCACCCAAGCTGACAAGGCACACCAGCAGGTAGACATCCCCAGAGGGGTCCCAGACTGCAAGAGGGCACAGGTCGGGCTGATGGACCTCCCGAGTGCACAAATTTTTGTGCACCGGGCCCCTAGTGAAAGGATAATATGGAACAAATCTACTGATTGCATTAACCTAACATGGTAACATTATACAATTAAAAATACATACACATTTTAAACTTATTTTTATGTGTTCAGAGACTGCCATGCTTCATAAATCACAGCCTTTGACTAAAATGCTCATTTCCATAGGGGAGCTGGGTGCTAAAGGGGTCTGGATAAACCAGAGATTCCGGCAGGGGTTGGAAGATGGGCTAGTGAACAGGTGATGTTGCTGGTGAGATGATCAGATCCTAGGAGTTGACCAGAAACAGATGAGAATGGCTGATGTTGTGACTGAGGGGGCACCGAAGTACTAGCCTGTGCCGTGCGTCAGAGGAAAGGTGCTCAGTGTCTGCACTTGGGCAGAACGAATGGGGATATTGCTACAAAGTTAGTTTGAAATAAAGCCATTTGTTTGCTTTGTTTGGGGCACTGGCCTGACTTGGGTAACAAGTGCAAAAGGCAAGGCCTCTGGAAATCAGGAGGTGAGCCTCTCTCCCTGTTTGATGTCTGTAATTATTCCTCTTCCCCAAGGTGCAGCAAGACAATGGGGCCTGCCTCCCCGGACTCCACCTGCCTTCTCACTAAGGTTCCAGAGATTTAAGTCCCCCTACCTCAGAGGTATATGATAATTTACTGTTCTCGCTCGCATCTAGAATGTTCCATCCTGAGGAAACTGAGAAAAGAGACCCCAATTTTCTTACAGCACCCAGTTCTGACGTGCTCACTTTATTACTAAGCTGCTTTCCTCCTTAGCACCCTGCTCCCCAGCCTCTTTCCCACACCCTACCCTCAGGAAGAAGCTGCTGAGCCCTCTCATTTAGAAACAAAATGAAGGGCAGCAGCTTTCATTGAAGGCACTAGAAAAAAGTTTGATGGAATCCATCTTGCTTGGGATGATCATTTCTACTTCTTTGCATGTCTGAAGATCAGTCCTTTTTTATTTTTATTTATTTGGCCAGAGACATAACCAATGCACATAGAGAAACAGCAGCTTCACTTGCAGACTTGGAAAGTTTACTGCATGGAGAGTTAAGTCTGAGTGCGCAGCACCAGGCAACCCTGGAATAGCTCATCTCTTTCAATGTCCAAAACCTCTGTCTAGAGGGCAGAGATATATGGGCAAATGCACCGTGAGTCAATCAGTGTCTGGTGTGAGAAAAAGCAACTGAACAAATGAAAAAGGCAGAGTGACACTTCAATCATCTGACCTTCCTTTTCCTGAAGCACCATCACTCAGAAGAAGGTGGTGGCGCCCAATATGCTCAGTTAACATTAGAGACGCCTCTGCTTATCTGAATAAGTTCCAGGTGCCCCCCTGCAATCAGACAATTGACATTTCACTGTAATCAATATCAGACTTCAAAGAGGGCAGGGCCTGTAAGTGAAGACGAGAGTCAGAAGCCAGCGGGCTCATCTCGGGAAAGAAGGAGAAAGACTGCCGGGGTAAAGACAGGGCCCTTCAAAGCAGAGGGGTCAGAGTGCTGACCTTCCCACGTTCTCTCAGGGACTGGGCTGGAACGTAACTTATTTATATGAGCAGCCTTATCTTGGGAGCCAAACATTCTAGGAGGAGTCAGTCCTAAGTCATTGAGGTAGATTAGATAGGGGAGCCAGCTGAAGCCTCTCGTTCACTACTTCCAGTGGCTCCCGTTGGCTGGGCTCTTTATTGACTGCACATCAACAAGTAAACACACGACAGAGTCCCCACACTGCACGTGGCCTGGGGTGGCAGGGCCATCTCTGCATCTACTAAAAGTCATTATCCCAGGGACGTATTGCAGGCGAGGGCTGGGATAGTCCGTTTCACAAGCAGCAGATGGTTGCGGGCAGCCTGTAGGGCAGCCGTAATAACCTGCAGGGGGCTTCGTGAGGGGCCATGTGAAGTGACAAGGGTGAAAATGTAATGTGGGGAAGACTACAGGGGCGGCGTGGGGAGGAGGAGGGGGATACGGCTCATTTCTTTCAGGCCATCCATCTTCCTTCCTCACAAAGTCTCTCCAGACATTTTGGAAACTGTTAAACCTTAATGAAGGGCAAGATGAATGTGATCCTCCAGATCAGACATCCTCAAACTATGGCCCGCGGGCCACATGTGGCTCGCCGAGGACATTTATGTGGCCCACTGGTGTTTTTGCTGCCTTGTTTTTTTACTTCAAAATAAGATATGTGCAGCATGCATAGGAATTTGTTCACAGTTTGTTTTTTTTTAAACTATAGTCCGGCCCTCCAACGGTCTGAGGGACAGTGAACTGGCCCCCTGTTTAAAAAGTTTGAGGACCCCTGCTCCAGATAGAGGTTTAAAAGCAAAAGCAAATTGATCTAAGTCATATTGGAATATTACAAGTAGCTGACCAAACGACCACACCTTGGTAGAGTATAACATATGATTAGCCCTGCAAAGGCAAACGTACATTTTGTTCAATCATTTGATCTTAGACTCAAAACCAAAACTTGAAAACATTAAATAAGGAGAGTGCTCCTTGTATGGCACCACAATGAACGCATCGTGGACACTCTGGGGGCTGCACAGCTTTCCCAGAGAACACCCAGTCCTCTATTTACTGTCCCTATCCTCCCAACCCCATCCTACTTAACACAGTGTCCGGAGAGGAACATTTCATTCAGTGTCATGGCTCTCACAGCCCTGGCTCCATACCTGGGTCACCTTGGGAGTGGCTGATAACGCAGATGCCCAAGCTGCATCCCAAACCAATCAAGCCAGACTCCCTTGGGGATTGGTGAGGGCAGGCATAGTAACTGTCCATCTTCCTAAATGGTTCCCAGGTGCAGCCCAGGGGGAACCACTGATTCCTAGACAGTGTTCGCCTTAGTCGCTCTGACAGGACAACACATTCTGTAATGTTCTGGAAAGGAAATGTGGTCCTCAACACATCATCAAAATCTGGGGTCCTCGTTAAAAAGATTCTTGGTGCTAAGCCTCACAAACCTGAATTTCTGGTGGTAGGACCAGGTGAATGTTATGCACTCTAGAGGTTGAAAATCTCTATTCTAATCCAAACTCCCACCAAGTGCTATTTTTTAGTTTAATGAAGAATATGGGGCCAATAACACACTTTTACAAATATGCCTTAAAAATGTTTAAGAAAGTATGAACATAGGAGGAACAGTAATCACCTAATGTTGTAAATATATTCTTACTGGGTACAGAAATCATGCCCTGTACAGAAGACATAAGGAAATTTAAGATATTCTGCTTGGGGAAAAGAGGAGGTAGTCAGAAGTTCGAAGTGGCCATCAATGCATTAGTTATCTTAAGAATTTGCAAGAGGAAATAGGCTTGTTTACTATAGTTTTGGAGGGCAGAGTAGGAAAATAGTGGAAATTAAAGGGAGGCCAATTTTATCAGGATAAAAAGAAGTTCTGAGTGACCCAACAATGAAATGGGCTTTGATGTTAAGTAGGTGAGCTCCCCATTGCTGGAAGTATTCAAGGTGAGTCTAAATGATCTCCATCATGTTTCTGTTGAAGGCAATTTGTTTAAGGTCGCTTTCAACCCTAAGAGTCTACAATTACAAGTATAAAAGAAGAGAAGAAATGCTAGGCTGTATGTGATTTTTACATTGATTCTTTCTGCAGAAACCACTACCATTTATTTACTGAATAATCATTATTGGAAACATACTATGTGCAAGGCACTATGCATAGCTTTGGGGATACAGAGATGAGGAAGACACAGTTCTGCTCTCAAAGAGCTCCCATTCTAAAAGGGGAACAGACAAGTTTTCAACAATTATATAATACAGTAAATGTGATCATATAGGTATGCTTGGAATTCTGTGGGATCAAAGAGGAGAGATCTAATTCAGCTTAGGAGAAATTTAGAAAGAAAGCTAAGTATAAAGGAATAAAGAGGCACTAGAAGGGTGGACAAGGGAGGTGGTAATGGGAAAGAATATGCCATGCAGAGAAAATAGCATATGCAAAGGGACTGAGGTATATAAGACCCTGGTGCATCTGGGAAGGGTGAGCCATTCACTATGGCCCATTATCAGTATCTGTGACAGAGCTGGGAGAGATGAGGCTGAAGAGGCAAACAAGGGCCAGATCATCAGGGACCTTATATGCTATGCTAAAGAGCTGGGTTTTTATCTTAAAGGTGGTGGGAAACCACTGGAGAAATTCAAGCAAGAAAGTAACATGCTCTGACTTGCAATTTAGGAAGCACATTTTGCAATTTAGGAAGCACAAAGACTGGCGAAAAATAAGACAGGAAGCAAGGAGACCGTTAAGACTTGTAGGATTCCAGGCAAGAAATAATGAAGACCTAAACGAAGAGAGAGGCCATGGCAGTAGGAGGAGGAGAACTTGTGAATTACAATGACTGATGTCTAGTGGCTTAGGAGGTTACACCCAACAGGTTTTGGAGACTGGACGGATGGTATGTGGAGAGTGAGAGAGGGAAGAGTAAGGACTGCTGGGTCTCTGGCTTGAGTGACAGGATGCTACTGTGGACGTCAGGGATATAGGAGGGGAACGATTTCGGTGAGGAAGAAGGGTGATGAGTTCAGTTTTGGAAATGTTGAGATTGAGGTGCTGGTGGGATATCCAGTTCATCTTCAAAACACATGAAAGTACTCTTGCAATTCCAGTCCCTGACCTCTGCCGAGCAGAAAATGTCAATCATCTGGAAAGGGATGAAATCAACCCAGCCACTTTAAAAATCATCCTTTCTGACTCCATTTGCCTTGAAATCAAAAGGGAGTTCCAGGAAAGCAATGGATATGCTTTTCCTTATTTCTTCTGTTTGAAACTCATCTGTGGCAAAGTCAGTTAACTTATCCTGTGTGTGTGCAGACCAAAATGGTCAGTTTCAACATGGAAACAGTGGTTCTTGATGGTCAATTGTAGGTGGCTTTTCTGATTAAAGCTCCTCTCCACAATTCTCCTTAAATATTCTTACTGGACTTCCATATTTCATATCATGTCTGTGTACTTCTTACTACTAGAAGCTCTTCACACCTTCTCAGTTCATTTCCCAAAGCCAAAGCAGCGGTTGCCAACCTTTTGGACCTCACGGACCCCCAGTGGTCTGCTGACCACCAGTTGGCATCTGCTGAGCCAAATGTTTGTAATCATTTAAAAAATTTTAATTTAAACCATCTTTGAAAACATAAATCCTATATTTCTTGAAAAAAGACTCATAATATCTAAAGATTGAAAATAATATCATTCAATTATACAAAACTTAATAATCTCCCACACATTTTTCATTTTGCTAAGAGTCCCTTCGTTATTTATTTAATCCTTTTAACCTTATGCATTTTGGGGGGAACTGCTGAGAACACTTTGAGTAGGAAACAAAGTTAGGCACGCATTAACGAACAATCTACACTTTCTCATTGAGCCTGAGCCCTTAGATTCCACTGATGATAAGGAAATTAAATAGTGAGCAAATGATCAATACAGGCATATTTCTATGCAACTGCACTCCATTTCTCCTATGTTGCTTCTCTTGCTTTTCCCGCACCTTCCCTGAGGCCTCCCTCTTGGCAAATACTCACAGCTTTTGCGAAGACCCCCATAAGTTCTGGAAACTGATGTGTCAAGAGGGCCAGCATGGCTGTGAAGGAACACAATCCGGCAGTGAAGAGAATAAAGAAGGGAAGCTCCTTCTTTGGGTAAACTGAGACCTCATGGAAAGCTGTGGAGAAGATCAGAGGGAATGTCAAGGCTGGAACACCATGCATTCTTAAGGGAATTTCTATATATGGGACGGACTCTTCAGAGCTCTGGCTGAAGCCTATTGCAGATGAAAAAGGCAGGGCACTTGAACAAACCATGGTCAACATTGAAGTCAGCATTTGGCTGACTAACTGCTTCTCCCAAGTCCATGTTCAACCGTCAGTGCTCTACAGGAACACGACAGAGCTCATGTGGGGATGTCACACATTCACGAGCAGGAACAGCAACACCATCTATGCCTAATGTATAATATTCCTTTCTTAAAAGCGAACACAAAGGAAACAAAACTTTATTCAAATTATGAAACATGTTCATTGTATACAACCTGGAAAATCCAACGTCAGTGTACTGAAAAAAGGTCCTGTCTCTAGCTTTTCACCTGCCTGTAATTTTTAACCATCATAAGGCAGTGATATCAGTTCATCTGGTATTTTTTCCTGGTGCACTAGGTATGTTGATGGAAAAGCCACCCAGACAGACGTTTGCTGGCCAGAGCTTTGGAGATGACGGTCATCTGGCACAATTGCGGGACACTTGTGATGATGAATATACTTCCAAGTACCGCCAAAATAAATAAATAAAATAAATGAATAAATAAATAACTGCGCTCTTTAGAGCACCTTCCCTAACTTTTAAATGCTGGGTTTGGGGAAAGCAAAAAACCTGTACCACTGAGAAAATGGATTCCCTGCTTCCTGTGGCTCTGTGGCTGTCTGTGACCTGGTCGCAGCGGGTGCTGACCAGGGGAGGTGGGGGCTGGCCTCCCTGAGAAGCTAGCACCAGCTGCCCGAGGCCCTGGTAAAGGAAAACCATGCAACTGCATGGGAATAATATTGCCACTTGAACCAAAAGGATCCAAGCGCTCCACTTCCCTCGGGAAATCCAAGATGTAAAGGCCTTTCCTTGACTGCTCAGTTCTCATTACTTAGATCCCTAAGAGTCATCCATGCTGCTGAAACTAAGGGTGGAGAGGGGCCAAGAGGGAGAGAGGGTCAAAGCAAACCAACCACACACCTAAACCAGGGAAGTCAACCTGCTAGGATTCAGATGTGGGTGGAAGTGTACTCGGGGCCACTGTGGCAACAAGCAACTTTCC
Source organism: Murina feae (assembly GCA_004026665.1). Lineage (NCBI taxonomy): Eukaryota > Metazoa > Chordata > Mammalia > Chiroptera > Vespertilionidae > Murina > Murina feae. The sequence continues at coordinate 13,983 of PVJC01020791.1, forward strand.
CCATATCCTCACTCAAAACCCAGGCCCCCCAAACTTTTTTTTAAGTATATTTTATTGATTTTTTACAGAGAAGAAGGGAGAGGGATAGAGAGTTAGAAACATCGATGAGAGAGAAACATAGATCAGCTGCCACCTGCACACCCTCTACTGGGGATGTGCCCACAACCAACGAACATGCCCTTGACCAGAATCGAACCTGGGACCCTTCAGTCCCCAGGCCGACGCTATATCCACCGAGCCAAACTGGCTAGGGGGCCCCCAAACTTTTGAGGGGAGATCAGACTTGGACCACGGCATTCAATTAAATAAATGTGAGCCATAATTTCCTACTCCAGGCTTATAAAGATTATTCCTGCAAAGTTTCTTTTAAGAACTGTAATCTTGTTGTAACAGTGAATCTACCTCCATGGAAACTTAGTTGGACTCAACTAAAACATTTAAAATAGTGTACTTTTCAGAAAACTGCCTTTCACACCAGAAGACTGAAACTTTAACAAGGATCTCCCTGAAAGGGGAGTCAAAAGGTAAAGCATGGCCCATAAGAGGGACTTCTGAAATCAAATCTAATGTAGTGTGAGACACCAGACCCTTGTCACAATTGGACTCGGCCAGCGAGGAACAACATGTCACTGAGGCCTCCCAGCTCCCTCAGTAACGAAGTGCACACTGGGTCTAGCTAGCAAGGAGACAAGTGAGCTACCTCCTGCTACTGCAATTTAAGACAGAGATTCGTTTTGCACCCAGACCCCACCATGTTAGAGATTTATGACTGGTTCAATAATGCTGGTGTTGGACAATTTACTATGCACTCAGGGCTCCAACGTTACACAATTCCTCTGGGCAAAGTATTTAAATATGCTACAGTTATGAGGTATGATATAACTGGGGCTGGTAAAAGGGAGGGGTGGCAGGAGAGAGATGGGAAAGAAGGACTCGCCAAAATTTGGAGCTCATTATCTGAGGGAGAAAAATAGATCCGAAGTCAGGGCCACATGAAGAGCCTGGACATGATCCTCGTGCACAGAATGATTTGATAACAACTAGCTACCCAGAACTGTCAAAACGGTGTCATGTTACAATCAACCAAATCATATTTTCCACGCATGGTGTGGGCAGACACGGGCTGGTACGGCACTTGAGGGCAGAGGCCCGCTCATACGGCGCTGAGGTTGCACAGGGGCTCCGCACATGCTGCTCTTAGGTGCTAGCGGGAATCCCTCTGGCCAAGAGTACTGCAGCACCACAGAGAACACACCTGCCCCGCCCCACAACTCCACCTCTGGCAAAGGTGCCAGGGTCCTGGTGCTGCTCCCACCAGTGACTCATCTGCAGCTCCCCTGAAGTCTGTGCAAACTGCCTGTGGCCAGAGGAGAGGCCAGACAGCACTCTGCACACTAGAGCAGCCCAGTTAACAACAGCCCCAAAGTAGGGGTCTCTGCGCTCAGGCCAACACGATATCTCTTCATGTAAATTTCAGCCCTCTGGGGTCTTTTGACAAATCTGAAGAGACTTGGAGGAGCAGGAAGCCAAACCCACTCACATAGCTCACTTTAATGCATATGCTATCAAATAAGGAGAGGGTTTGAGAGAAGAGTAATAAAAGACAAGTAACATTATAAACATTTATCATTCCCACCCCCCTCAGACACCCTGATCATGGGCTGAAGACAAAGAGAGGAGAGACTTACACGGGAGCAGTTCTCGGTCTGCCGTTTCTGTGCAGATCGGGTAAGGATAAAAGAGATGCCCCTTTTCTAGGGGATAAGGGATCATCCGAAAAGCTGAAAAGGAAAGACTGTATGTTAGAGGTTCAATATTTGTCTCAGAACTTCTCAACTTTGGAGCATTTTCATAATGGGGAACACTTCTACAAGTAACTCCTAGAAAGGATGCAAGATTTCCCCAAACTCTGAGTCATTGCCAGATAAGCTGTCAGAGGTGCATTATGATGTATGACTCACACATTAATCTCACGATATATTCTGGGCAAACCTCACAAAACTGGGTGGGGATGGGGGTGCAGAGGAGTAGGGAGGCCATCAATTCCAATGCCCAGAATTTCCTCATCTACAAAATATTATTAAAATGCCATAAGCACTAATCCAATATAGTTCAACTGGTGGAAACAGCACAAACCTGCATTGAAATGCTTCCCCAAGAAAAAAATGTGGATTGACTTGTTGGAGCCTGTTGTAGATGCACAAATATGAAAGGCATTTTAAAATATGTCTAGGTGGATTAGAATTCCAACCAAGATGGATAAAAACAAAAATCTAAAAATGTATGACTTGGGAGGTATTTCTAAACATAATGAAACATTTAAACCTTCAACATCATGTGGGAAAGAATGGAACCAGAGAGATTGTATTTTTATGCCGGGCCACCTCAATTCTGCATTTGTGGCATCATATGACATTAGGTCTCACACTGAATCCTGACTTTCCAAACAATCCATCCCTTCCTATATCACCTGTGTTCCTCTCCCTGTGACGATGTCATCAGCATGTTAGTCACACATTTCCTATGAACAGTGCTCATGGAGGTGATTTTTCTTCAGCAGATGTCCTTTAACTACAGAGTGCTGTAGGTATAAAATATAAAAACGGAGCCCTACACTGGGAAATGTTGTATATCAATCCTTGCCTTCCTGCCTGTCAAAGAGGGGTGGTGGTGACACAGGATTCCTTTAAGTTTTAATACAACATTTCAAGGAATCGTAGCTACACCCTTAGCTGTGTGATTACCTAAACCGTCTCAAAATGCTGTCAATGTATGTATTTTTTGCATACTTATTTCAAACAGGAATCAGAAACAAAGAATGTTCTCCCTCACAAGAAATGACAAGGTTCCATTGTAACCAGCATTGGTGCACATATGGTATTTATTCTGGTGTCTGAATATTATTTAAAAGTAAAAACATTATGTATGTGATTCCAGCATTTGGAATGCAGTCAATCTACACCACAGTGGTATCACTCTGAGGTTACAGCACATTGCCACGGAGAATATAAATCACTATAAACTCAGGATTAGAGCAGAGCCAGTTTGCTGGCAGTTTGCTGAGTTAAAAATGTTATCAACTTTCCTCTCTTAACAGAAACCTCTTAAGCAGAGATTAAAACATTAAGAACACCCCAATCTCTAACTGTTCTTAAACGAAAGGCTCACCCTGGCTCAATCAGACCTTAACTTTCATGCAAACAAAGATGACTTTTGCCCGCGACCGGCCAAGAGAGCCCTCCATAACGGTTGTGGACACACAGAGATCACTGCAAGAAACCGCATCTCTCTTATAAGAACCAAGCTTGCAAGAGGAGGGAAAAGCTACAAAACCAAAAAAATCGTCAGAGTCCTTTGTAGGATACACCAAACTGTTTTCTGGGAAGTGGCACATTTAAATTTAAACTGCAATATGGCAGGATTTTAATACCATTTCCCATAAATGATGGCTCCTTTAAAAATATACCAAATATGTAGAATAATGTATGTGAAAGTTTTTCTTTCTTCTTTTTTAAAATCCAGATTCTCCATGTACAATTAGGCTGCTGTAGTTAAGAATCTGTTTAGGTTTATATGATATAAATAAACCCTCAATTTTCAAAATGACTATAAATTTGAATGCTAGATTTTATTCAAAATTTGAAGTCCGTTTGTACTTCAGGGAGCAATTCTTAAAATGAAATATAGGAGCACAAGATCTTGAGAGTTGTCAACCATGGCAATCAAATGATTAGTTGGTATCTTTCAATCAGATGCCAAATGTATTTTTACATGCATACAGAATTGTGTGCATTAAGTTAGCTTTTTTCCTCTAATCAGTTCTGGTCTTTTTGGAGAGGGTGGAGACATTGATTATATACAGCTTTAAAAAGCACACACACACACACACACACACACACACACCTTGCACTGGCCCCCTAGTCCCCACCACCATAAATGTAAAGATGTGTATTAAGGTGCTCTTTAAAATCATGCTCTTTCTCATGTCAGTTGTTACTTATATCGAGTTCATAAAATAATAGTAAGACTTTTGGCTTCACTGTACAAAAGCAAATGCAGTTTCTATCTGTATAATTCTATCTTCCAGCCACCCTGCTGTGCAGGGTCAGGAAAGTGCAACTGTGAGATAAGCAGAGGGAGCCTGGATGGAGCAGGAAGAGGCACTGCTCATGCCTCCCCAGCTTCACCTCCCACCTCCTGGTGCCTTTCCCTGCAAAAAACATGCCTGCAACTGCTCCGCAAGAACCTCGTGGCTTTAATGTCCAGAAATTTTGCAAGAGCAAATATTAGCACACTGATATGTGCAAATACGAAGGAAAATTAGGTCATTTAATCTATTTTATGAATTTGATTTATTTTATGTGCGATCACAAACCTCCTAAAAATCTTTTCTGAGAAAACACTCATTTCCAAGAAGTTTAAGATATACATGTATGTGCTTAAAAACAAAACAAAGAAGCTAGACCACTCCATGTACTACATGGCACAAGAATGGCATTTGTCTGTTCCTTTGTGTACATCACTCCCTACCTTGATCTCTGCCATGCCCCTGTTGAGGGTGAAAGGAACCAGGAACCAGTTAATGAACACACCAGGACTTCCACAGTGAGTCTGAGGGATTGCACTGCTGCCTTCTACACCTGATCAGACACATTTTCTTGGCTCCTAGCCTGTAAGTGCGGTGCATAGCAAACACTCTCCACCAATACTGGAGGAAAAAATAAACAGAACCAAAGAATGGACAGAAGGATGGATACGGGAACAAGTTCATGCCTGATTTCCCCAGTGAAACAGACAAGGATAGAAGGTAATGCTTTGTCTATGCTGTTTTTCCAAAGAGGATCCAGAGACCCTCATACAGACAGATTACTCGTAATAGTGAGAAGTGAATAGTGAGCGTCTTCCTCACGCAACAAGGATCTTAGAGAAGCGAGCAGGCTCACATGATCCCTGCACTGACATAGTTCACTGCCCAGGGCAGAGAGTGGATGAGCCAATAATCATGAAAATATGTGTGAATGTTCCCACTGTGACAGCTCCTGGTCGGAGAGGGGCTGTGTTTATCTGGAGGAGGAGGAGCAGGGGTGACAGCTAAAGAAGGAGCTAAACTTGACCAGGCTAACAACTGCATGTCTTTGGGTGGGTCATTAATCTGTGTCAAGTCTCTTGGTCTGTAAATGGGAATATCATAGACCTGGCGAGGCTGTCAAAGAAACTGCGTGTGACAGCAGAGGTCGAGGTGTCTATACACAGTGCCTGGCTGCTCAATACAAGTTAGTTTCCTCTTTCCCCTCCCTTTCTACTAGCCTTCAGGTTCATGGTCTCTCTATTAGGTCATACTCTAGCTTACAAATAAAAATGCTGCTTGTCTGTAAACAATTAAAAGTGCAAATGATAGAATAGAAAATTATCATCAAACAAAAATTTTATATTCTCACCTTTTACTGCATTGTAGGAAACTGCCCAGGAGGGCTATGTCTTTTGTGAGACATTTGGGTATGACAATAAAGTACAAAAGTCAAAAGCCTGGGTTCTGGTCCACATTCTTTCAGTATCTAGTTAGTGGCCTTGAGAAATCAGTTTCCTTTGGTTAGATTAAATGATATTCCACTCTAATTCTGAAGAGAAATTCTAGAGATTTATAGCAGATTCATAACTTGTTAGTAACTCTGGCACTCTGCTCCTACTTCCATGACAGTACTGCTCTCACACACACACCTGTGTGTACGTACATGCGAGTATATCTGTACATATGTATACACATACACATGTTTCTCCCAAAGCAATTCAGAGTCTTATTCATCTTGGTATCACCAACACAATGCCCGATACAAAGGAGGGACTCAATACATTTCTGTAGAGTAAAGGAACGTACAAATTAATGCACAATCAGAAAGAGCGGAATTTCCTTTTTAAAAACTCAGGTGGATCCAAATTGTGGTCAGTCAGCAAGACTAAATAACATGAGGGAGCAAGCTGGGCTCAGTGGGCAGAAGGTGGGAATGCATCACCCTGGATCTGGACACTGGCTATTCGTAAATGGTAACTATCACCAGGGATTTTAATGGACCACTGCTTCTCCCAAGAAACAAAATCTTAGATGTCAGGGAGGGTGCAGTGGGGGTGGGGAGCCTTTTGGAGGAAAGGGTTAGCTAGAGGAAATGCCCCCAGGCCCACATCTTACAGCAAGTAGCATTTACCATTAGGTTCAAAGAGAATAAATTAGAATCAGAATTTCATCCTATGCTTTAACAATGGGCTACTTTCTCCTCTCAAAGGAAATACTCTGCCTTAGTTCTCCTAAAAACCACCACCTTCAAATCTTATACATTATTTAGTGAATTCTTAGAGGGGGGGAGAGGGGAGAATCTCCAGAAAGAAAATAAAGAGTCTTACTTGGTAAAGTGGAATAAATGGAAACAAAAGAAAGGCTAAGTGATGAACCCCATGGCATACTAGTCTTCTGATATGTAGAATTAGAAAGTTAAATCTTAAAGTTCACAGTTGAAGTTAGCAGACTACCTTGCTTTATAAAATAAACACAACCAAAACAGCCTTGAAAAGATCTAGGTAGGAAGAAGATAAGGCCACATCAGTATTTAATACAGGTAAGAAAGAAGCTGTGCCATATAAAATAGGGCCCCAACAAGCACAATACCATTGTCAATAAGACCCAGTTCAAGGGAAATTCTGCATTCATATGTATTCAACTCATACTTGCAGTGGTGTGTGTGTGTGTGTGTGTGTGTGTGTGTGTGTGTGTGTGTGTGAGAGAGAGAGAGAGAGAGAGAGAGAGAGAGAGAGAGAGAATAACCAGAACCTACAGTGTTTAAAATAAGTATAATTCAGATAAGATGGCAGCTGTGTAATGAACTAAGAAACATATTTTTAGATCTTGTAAATTAAAACTTTCCCCCTTTCTTGATTATCCTGACTTTAAGGAACATATTGTGTAATTTAAGGGCTAGGACAGTGATGAATCAAACATTTTAGAAACCTTTGAAATGCTGATGTATTTGTGGTTTGAGGACTCTTTTTTTTTTTTAACCACCATATGTTTCAAACCCAAACAATCTCTGCCATGCATCAGCTGGATTTGGGGGTTTTATATAAAAAAAAGTGAGTTATTTCAGCCTAATTGTTGAGAAACTCACTTAATCCCACAAGATGACTAATGCTCCAACATTAAAAAAAAACACACAACATTAAAGAGGAAAACAAAATAAACTTTCATTCCCCACTCTAAACAACACCTCTGACAGAATATTTTTTTAATCTTCAAATTAAAATCTGACCAAAAAAATGCTCATTTTTAACATGGAAACTAGTGAAATTAGGAGCTGCTACCTTCCTCCCTGAATTTCCTATTAATGAAAAGGGGACACTGAAAGGAAGTTGAGGGATGCCCTAAACTTTCAGAAGGAAGACAAACCTGATTTAAAGAAGAAAACCTAAACTGGGAGGCTGGAGATGTCAAAAGGCACCACCATGTGGTGCACTGGAGGAAGTGCAGGACCTGTGCTCAGGCACGATCCAGGGGAGCCCACCACCTACCTACTCCAGGAGAGGAAGCAGCTCAGGTGCTGCAATCATCCTCTGCTCAACTGCGCAGAAGCCCACCGATGGGGCGGATGGGCTTTCAATATCAGGAATGTGTCACAGTGCTCAAAAATTGGGTAAATTAAGTAAATACCACTGTAAGCAGGCAAGTCAGATCTGACCCAAGTCCTCTGATTTAAAATCCAGAGCTCATCCTAAATACAGAGAACAGATTGGTGGTTACCATAGGAGGTTGGGAGTGAAATGGGTGAAGGAGGTCAAAGGTAAAAACATCCAGTTATAAAATAAATGACAAGGATGTAATGTACAACATGGTGACTATTGTCAATAACACTGTATTGCATATCTGAAAGCTGCTAAGAGAGTAGATCTTAAATATATACAAACCAGATGCCCAGTGCACTAAATCCAAGCAAAGGAGGGGGGGTCCCTCCGCCTAGCCTGCACCTTCTCCAATCCCAGGCAGGCAGAGATCAGGCCTAAACCAGCAGATAGACATCCCTCTTGCAATCTGGCACCGCTGGCTCTTAACCACTCACCTGCCTGCCTGCCTGATCGCCCCTAACTGACCCCCTGCCAGCCTGATCATCCCTACCTTGCCCCCCCTGCAGGCCTGATTACCCCTACATTGCCCCCCTGCTGGCCTGATAATCTCTAACTGCCTCTGCCTTGGCCCTCAGCCTAAGGCATAGTCTCCCTCTACTGGCGGCAACCTGGCTGATCAGGGGGAAGGCACCACCCCTATCACCCCGTTGCTGCTGCTGCAAGCCTCGGGCCTTACAGCCAAATATGGCTTGCCTGAGCCTCAGGCTGGCCCTGGGCAGCAGTAGCTACCATCCACAGCTTGCCTGAGGCTTTGTCCAGAAGGATGTCCAAAAGACGTCTGCCTTAATTAGCATATTACCCTTTTATTAGTATAGATTATCAAATCATCACATTGTATACCTGAAACTAATACCTTATATGTCAATTACACCTCACTAAAAAATAAATTAAAACAAAACCCCTAGCTCTGATGCTTCCATTTAACTTTGGACACTGACCTAGAAGTAATGGCAAAGGATTGCACATAATTGTGTGGAGTTGGAATGGTTTTCTTTCATCTAAATTGCATGACAGATTTATAGCTTTGTTTGTAAAAAAGACCAAAGTGCTTGTAATGAAAGATTATTTTTAAAATTAACATATATATGTATATACACACACATATACTAATATATAAGAATCCTGGGTCATAATGACCAGTAACAACTGAGGCTCAACCAACTGGAAGTCTGTCCTGCAGTCAGGCGTGGTGCCCCAGCACTGACTGCAGAGGGGGCTGTTAATCAGGGCCAGAGAGAAGCCTGAAGAGAGAAGCAGGGACTGATCCATTGCCTCTATGGCAATTTTTGATCAGCACTTGCCTCTCTCTTTCTCTTCCAGTCTGACCAGCAGCCACATCTCCATTTCTCTCCAGGCCTCCACCAGGGCTGTTGATCAGCCCTGCCTTTCTGATTAGGCCCCGTTGATAGACCCAGAGATGTTGACTGGCATAGAAACTGAGCAATCAGAACCAAATCTGGGTGAAGTGTGACGAACCAATGGCTACCTAGGAGGCGGAGCTTTTGATGCTGACTGGCATAGAAAACAACCAATCAGAACCAAATTGCTTGGCAAAGGAAGGCAGTTGGGGGTGAGATCAGGCCTGCAAGGGAGACCACTAAGGGCAAGATCAGGCTGGCAGGGGATGGCAGTTGGGGGCAGGGAGATCAGGCAGGCAGAGGCAATTGGGGGAGAGATCAGGCTGGCAGGGGAGAGCAGTTGGAGGTGATCAGGAAGGCAGGCAGAGGGGTTAGAGGCAATCAGGCAGGCAGGCAAAGGCAGTTAGGGGCAATTAGGCAGGCAGGCAGGCAGGTGAGTGGTTAGGAGCCAGCAGTCCCAGATTGCAAGAGGGATGTCCGACTGCCAGTTTAGGCCTGGGATTGGGCCTAAACCGGCAGTTGGACCTCATTCAAGGTGTCTCCAGTTGGAGAGGATGCAGGCTGGGCTGAGGGATGCCCCCCTTTGTGCACAGATATCATGCACTGGGCCACTAGTATATACATATTTATGCTTGTAGGAAATATATATCCTTGCATAAAATTTGAAAAATACAAATATGAACGGGAAAAGATCACTTAAAATTTACTTAAAGATGTATTAATTTTGAGTCTCTTTCCTTTGTTTATAATTGAATTTCTTTTTTTTTAATAAAAATGGGCTCATTCTACATTTAAAATATTTAAGTCAGTATTCAGCAGCAAAAAAATTGGTTTTATATAAAATGATTAACTTTATAAACACTAGGAAGGGAATAAGTATACAGCCTATAAGTAGTGATGTAGAAGTTGAGGGCTTAAGCAAATATTTCAAAGATAACTGGTCCTCTTATCCTTTTTTTATGTAGGAAAGGCCTAACTAGCTGATATCATAGAAAAGAGGAGTGAAGGTAAAGTGAACTTAGGTTTATATCCTGGCTCCACCAACAATGGCTGCATGATATTCAACAAGTCATTCTACAAAATTAATCTGTTCCTCTCTTTTATGTATTTGTTTTTTTTAATCATCACCAAAGAATATTTCCATTGATTTTTTAAATAAAGAGTGGAAAGGAGAGGAGAGACAGAGAAACATTTTACATGAGAGAGATACAGCAATTGGTTGCCTTCTGCATGCACCCCAAGCAGGGCTGGGGATTGAGCCTGCAACCGAGGTACATACCCTTGACTGGAATCGAACCTGGGACCCTTCAGTCCACAGGCCAATGCTATCCACTGAGCAAAACTGGCTAGGGTTGTTCCTCTCTTGAGTAACCAAGATGGACAACTCTGCCCTGCCTGACTCAGAACTTAACCAGAAAGAATGCATGACATAATGGAATTGCAAACTCTTTGTAGAATTACCCAGTTCTACAAATACTCTTCAAGGTCTTGATACTCCACAGGCATTTGGTACCTAGTAGCACTCTCACGTGTCTCTTTTGGAAAACTAAAAACGCATTGTAACTTCCCTGGAGTGGTTCCTATTGGTCAGTAAGAACCAGGAACAGAATTTCCCTTTCCTATAGGTCTCTCATTGCTTTGCCATACTGTTTTATATATAAAAATTCATCTTTTTTATTCTAATAATTACATTCCCTTGTTTGATTTTGGAACTCACTATGTCACATCACATTACCTGAAATCTCATTGTCCTTCCTGTTGATTCAAAGCATCTGTCCATTATTAAACGATAATATGGGTAACTAATTTCCAAACAGAATTTCCAGTTAGTTCTCATAGAATTTCTTTTAGTTATGTCATTCCTAACAGCATCTCTCTCACTTCTTGCCCCTGTGCACCCTTTTTGATCTTTTCTATAGAACTGACAACTTTTTTTCAATTGGATCCAATTGATAAGCTTCTATTACTATGTTTCCAAAATACCAATGTAGGAATATGTTCTTGTTTGCATTTAACCTGTACATTTAATTTATCCACAACTAGTTTGAGGCTTCTCATGTTCAATCCTGCTGGGATTTTTCTGTCTTTTTTTGTTTGTTTGCTTGTGTGTGTGTGTGTGTGTGTGTATAAATAAAAATTCCTTTTTTCTCATTTGGGTAGAACATCTTAAATGCAACAATGACCGAAGCCAGGGGGGACTGTACATGTGCCCACACATGCCTGAGTAGAGTGTGCTGTCCTAACACATCCAAATACCAGCATCAGGACACCTGGAATATATTAATGCACTTACAGAGTGGGTGGGGGTAGAAGCATCAATCAGATCAACATCCCTCATGTTATAAATGGTAAATTATCTATGCAGACCAACTATTAATTCTCCAGAGAAAATATTTTCAAAACAACGAAACAAAAAACGTTCAATCACCTTGAGTCCCATCCATTTCTATAAACTCACTTTTACTCCATCCCATTTGGCTCTTCCCCCCGCTGCCCTCTTCCTGCTCCAATTTAGAAGGACAGGAAGAGGGAAAAGCAGATTATAAAAATAAAAATGGAAGCAGCTAAGATAAACAGAGTTAAAGGGATTAAAGAGACATCTTATTTAATAAAAGAGTAATATTGAAATTGACCATTTCTACAGGACACCTAAGCCACGCCTGCCATCCAATCAGAGTGGCTGTATGCAAATTAACCCAGCCAAGATGGAGGCCGGCAGTCACGGAGCTAGAGTAAACAGGAGGCTTCCGTTGTACAAGGAGTAAACTGTCTGCCTAGGCCGACTGGGCCTCTCTCTGCTCACAGCAACATTCTTTCAATTATAAAAGCCATGGAGCTGAAGCCAACAGGAGGCTTCGTTACCTGCTTAGGCCTCAGATTAAAGCAACAGTTTCAATTATGGAAGATAAATAAACCCCAGAAACCTGATTCTAGCCAGCCTTGCTGGGACATTGGGTCAATGGGAGCTGTGGGCCGCCTGAAAACACCCCTCAGCTCCTCACCCAGGCTTCCCAGGCACCCCAGTAGGAATCTGAACCCTGAAGGGACTGTGGGCAGCCTGAAAACGCCCCTCAGCTCCTCACCCAGGCTGGCCACACCTCCATGGGGTAAGGGTTCCCACTAGGGGGGGGCTTGGCCAGCCTGCAAACAGCTATCAGCCCCTCACCCAGGCTGGCCAGGCACGCCAGCAGGTGGACATCCCCTGAGGGGTCCCAGACTGCGAGAGAGCACGGGCTGGGCTGAGGGACCCCCTGAGTGCACAAATTTTTGTGCACTGGGCCCCTAGTTTGTTTGATAAAGCTGATATGAGTAGGGAGGAACTACGAAAAAATTGACAGGAGATGCTATTTGTTTTGTTTCCCAGGAAAGGAGGAAAAATCCCCATTCTACATGTCAAACTTGTTTTGCTTAAATGAGTAATAACAGTGTCAAAACACATGTGTCCACACTCTTGGGTTTTTCCCCTTAATTTAGATTCTCCCAGTGTCCTTGCTGGCCCAATTCTTCAAGGCTTGGTTCAAATCTCACATGATCCCGTAAGGTTACACATGTCCACTCCACCCCAAAGACCTCTCCCTTCTGAAGAACCACTGGGCAGCTGCTACTGGTTACTAAACTGAATTAAATAAGAACTTCTACAGGGCAGGGGTACATCTCACCCACATCAGAGCCTCTTCTTACACAGAATGATGGGAGCTAATCATAGCCATTCTATATAATAAAAGCCTAATATGCTAAGTGTCCAACAGTTCAACTTGTTCAATTGTTCAACCAGTTGCTATGACGCACACTGACCACCAGGGGGCAGATGCTCCAATTGGTACGTTAGCTTGCTGCTGGGATCTGGCCCATCAGGACTGGGCAAGATGGGCTAGACACACCCTGGAGCCCTCCTGCAGTCCCTCCCCAGCTCCCATAGTGCACTAGTGGGGTCCTTCGGCCTGGTCTATGCCCTCTTGCAATCCAGGATCCCTTGGGGGAAGCTGGAGAGCCAATTTCGGCCCGATCCCCGCAGGCCAGGCCAAGGATGCCACTGGTGCACGAATCTGTGTATTGGGCCTCTAGTCTAACATAATCTGCTACCGAACACGATGGTCCAATGGCCATTGCTGTTGTTCTGAAGCAGACCTGCTGCTCATTTGTGTTTGGCCACCTGACTCTAGTAAAGGAGAACTGTGGCTCATTAGCTATCCTATCCAGAAAGTCCACTGAGAAGTGGTAATAAGAGACCAGCGGAAGACCTAACACCAGGCCAAAGATTCCCACAATGACATGGGGCTGTCCAGGTCTCCAAAGAGGATTTTCTGTTGGTAGGATGCTCCTATGCTGGAGCATCCAGACTCATTGCACATGCTGTAGAAACTTGCCTTTTTGAGCTGCTGAGATGGCACCACCATAGTAACACCCACCACCACCAAGGAAATGGAGAGCCTGAGTAATTTACCATCTCAGTGATGAACATCACAAAGAGAAACTGCTATTGATGTGCAAATCATTATTTATCATGGACAATCAGGGTAAAAACAGTTTTAGTATCTTTTCAAATGTTAAAGATAAAAAATGTTTCTTAAAAGATGTTAAAAAATGTTTCAAAAAAAGAAATTACTTACTGCCTTCCCACGTACAATGCAAAAGATTCAAAGCCCCTTCCACCCTCTTCCAGTGTGCCAGGTGAAAGAACGCATATGCTATTGCTTCACTGTCCCCTCTCTTCAGGATATGTTCTGGGGGTAGAATTAAGCTTTTCATTTCTAGTAGGTACTGAAATAAAAAAGCAGGAGACAGGTGCATTAATACACAGTCATATGGAATTCATTTCTGAAAACAGAAAGCTTGATTTCCCTAAAGCCACCACTCATAGGCATTTCATCAAACCTGCAACCCCATTAACTACATTTGAAGGCAATAACTAAGGCATCCAGCAATCCAAAGTTTGCAGACAGGTAATTAGCCTTGTACTAGTTTACTACAGGGGAGATCAAAGGCTTTAAGGCTCTGATACTGTAAACAAATAAATATAGACAAACAACAAAAAGGAAAATTTAGAAGATACAATAATTTGGTATAATAGTATAATTTTTTTACCCAAAATTGATGATGGAGGGATGTGCACTAGAATGAAAATATATAAAATGGACACATGAAGGTTAAGAAACTATATAACTAAACCAGCTGAGCTAGAGAGATTTGAGATTGACTAGCACTGCCCATTACTTTTCCTATACTAATCTATCAAGGAGAAGGACACAGTCATGTGAAAAGGGCTATCCATCACTGCTCAGATGCTGGAGGGAAGAGGGGTAGCAGCCAGAGCAGTATACTAGTAGACTCCAAAGTACAATGTTCTTTTAGGTCCTTTCCCAAAGACGAGGGGTTCTCAGCTTACACCTCTTCATTCCTATCTTCTATAAAGGAGGTGAGTAGAGGGCAAGAATGAATATTCTTCTTGGAGGCTCAAAAAGCACTAATTGCCCATTTGTAGTTTTATGTGTTTAGGACAGAAAGGGAAACAAATTTAGGATGCTGTTCTATATTTGAAAATAGTAACTTCTTCCTGCTGCCTGGCCTTCCATTTATTACTCACTAGGGGCCCGGTGCACAAAAATTTGTGCACTGGGGGGGGGGGGGCGGTCCCTCAGCCCGGCCTGTGCCCTCTCCCAGTCTGGGACCCCTCTGGGGATGTCCATCTGCTGGTGTGCCTGGCCAGCCTGGATGAGGGGTCAATGTCTGTTTGCAAGCTGGCCAAGCTCCCTAGTGGAGACCCTCACCCCAGGGGTGTAGCAAGCCTGGGTAAGGGGCTAAGGGCAGTTTTCAGGCTGGCCATAGCTCCCACTGACACTAC
>PVJC01020792.1:0-18973 GCA_004026665.1 Murina feae
AAAAGGCTCCTGGCAGACTGGGGCCATCATAGGACATCCACTGAGGGGTCCCAGACTGTGAGAGGGCACAGGCCGGGCTGAGGGACTCCCTCCACCCCGAGTGCACAAATTTTTGTGCACCGGGCCCCTAGTATATTAATAATAAAAAATTTAAAAGATTTACCAAAATGTGACACAGGTGCATGAAGTGAGCAAACACTACAGGAAAATAGTGCTGATAAATTTGCAGAGTTGCCACAAACCTTTAATTTTTTAAAAAAACACAATATCTACAAAGTACAATAAAGCAAAGTGAAATAAAAAAGATATGGCTGTCAATGTTAAAACCATTATTTGGAAGAAAAAATGTATTCTAAGAGAATTAATTAAATTTCTTAAGTTTATAAGTGATGAAGGGAAGACTAACATTAAAGTGTATGTGACCCAAACACCTGTGGTTAAGTTACTATGAAATAAGAAAATTTCTGAAATTATTCCCTGTTAAATTCAGCCCCAGAAAATTCATGTCATTGTATTAACAATATAAAATACTAGAAAGTTCACATAGTGGAACTTCCTGGAAACTCTTTAAGTTTTATTATTTTCTTATTCTAGGAATACCCTCTTGTGTTGACAATGGTATGCCATAAATGCTCACAAAAATTGAATTATAAATTAGAATTTGAAAATTTTTAAATTATGTATACAGATGAATTAGGCTATTTCAGTTTTGTTTAATATACTAGAGGCCAAGTGTACTAAATTCGTGCATGGGGAGTTGTCCCTCAAGCCAGCCTGCACCCTCTCCAATCTGGGACCCCTCAGGGGATATCCTACTGCCTCTCGCAATCCAGGACCACTGGCTCCTAACCACTTTCCTGCCTGCTTAACTGATTGTCCCTACTTGCTTTTGCCTGCCAGCCTGATCATTTCCTAACCACTCCCCTGCCAGCCTGATTGATGCCTAACTGCTCCTCTGCTGGCCTGATTGTCCACAACTGCCCTCCCCTGCCAGCCAGATCACCCATAACTTCCCTTTTTTACAGGCATGATCACCCCCAACTGCCTTCCCCTGCCAGCCTGGTTGCCCTCAACTGCCCTCCCTTGTTGGCCTGTTGCCCCCAACTGCCGTCCCATACCAACCCCATTGCCCCCAATTGCCCTCCCCTCCTGACCTGATTGCCCCTAACCTCCTGGCAGTCTTATCTCGCCCTTAACTGCCTCTGCCTCAGCTCCACCACCATTGCTTTTTTTGAAAGGAAATTGGATATCCAAAAGATGGCTGGTAGACCCAGTCTAATTAGCACATTACATTTAATTAGTATATATAAATTATATAGGATAAGATTGCTTAAATGGGGGGAAGGCCTTTTTCAACAGAAGGAGATGCTCTTGCCGGAAAAAAAATTCATAACCCCTGTATCTGGACTGATAGCCAACCATATGCACTATATTGCCAAACCAGTTATTAAAAAATTGAACCACTTTCTTACACTTTACACCAAACAGTTGTTGTTCTTTTTTTCTTTTTAATATATTTTACTGATTTTTTCAGAGAGGAAGGGAGAAAAATAGAGAGTCAGAAACATCGATGAGAGAGAAGCATCGATCAGCTGCCTCCTGCACACCCCCTACTGGAGATGTGCCCACAACCAAGGTACATGCCCTTGATCAGAATCAAACCTGGGACCCTTCAGTCTGCAGGCTGACGCTCTAGCCACTGAGCCAAACCTGTTAGGGCCAGTTATTGTTCTTAAAACTCATCCTCAGCCTCCAACTTAGGTTCTCCCTTCATAATTAACCCAGATTAGGTTCTGATTGGTCAGTTCCTATGCCAGTCAATGTCAAAAGCTCCGCCTCCTAGACAGCCATTGGCTTCTTTGGGAAATCCCAGCCTCCACATTAGCCAGTCTTCAGTAATGCCCCCAGTCTGCTACTGGCTGTATCTCTGGCCACTCTGAGATGCAGAACCTCAGGTCTGTGCTGGTGGTAATTTTGAATCTCATCCCTGACCTAATCTTCTTACAGTGTGAACTCTATGAAGGCCAGCATTTGTCTTGTTCATTCTTAGTTCACTCTTAGACTTTACCTGCGTCTATGCAACTATGCATCTATACTATCACTGCATGGTGACTGGTCTAACAGTCATTTCAGTTGTCACGGTCATTGCCATATTATATACTTGGCACATGCATAAAATAATGCTAAGGGAAACTTGATGCCACTCAAGCAGAATAGTTTTCATACATGCATTAATATTATGTCATGTGACCAATATAACAGTTTAGACCTCTCAGAGTTAGAAGAGAAAATATTAATTTTAAATCAGAGAAAAAGGAAAAGTTCAAGCAGGAAATGATATCAAATTTAAATAAAAAAGGAATGCAGTTAAAACAAAGTTTTAAAAAAAGATGATACCTCATTTTTTAAGGTTTGATATTCAACAGTCTTTGACTATCTATAAATATGAATAAAATCCATAATAAAACCAAACATTTCCTTTTAGCAGTAAAATAATGAACAAAAGTTTTTGTGATTATCTCTTAGATGAGATCTTCAAAAATAAATTTGCACATAATTCTACAAAGACAAGTATCTCTATTTCCTGAACAAGCAAATCACATTGTAGAGGGAAATCAGCAGGTGCAGAAATAAACAGTTTTAAAGTAGTTGCAATAATTGAAAACCTACTTCCTGAACTGAAGTGAGAAAATAAATATCTGTTGAAACACAAAAGAACTTTGTAAGGCACATCCAGTTATTATAGGGCAAACACTTTTAGATTCTTCCACAGCCTCTGAGGATAAATACATACAATATATTACAAAAGGAAATGTACTTATATTAATGTTGCTGTGTCATTAGAAAAAGTTTTTTATTACAATAACAGAAAAAAATGTATTACTTTTAAGACTACAGTATTTATTTTCCTATCAAAAATAGCTAAGTAGAAAATTTAACAAATAAACAAATACCTTCAGACCCAAATTTGACCTTTAAAAAGACAAGCCTCAGCAAGAAATATACTTGAAAAATGAAACAATGTCCAAAATATCAGTAAGAGAAGAAGGCTAATGAGATGCAGCAGTTCATTCTGAGTAATAAATCAGGATTGGTCACAAGTAATATTAATTTTCCTATTAGTTTTCTTTTTAAAGAGAAAAAAATCACATTTTCCTACCTAGATTTTTTTCTATTACTTTAATTTAGTCTTTTGTTTAATATAAATGTTTCCTTTGTAGTCACTGACTCACTCTGCCTTCCCTCATTCAATTTGTCCATAGTTATAACTGATAATAAAGAACTCTATCGTTTCTGTGATCAGCTCTTCTGTCAGGTAAGTTGTTGCAATAAATCTCTCAAAAGACAAATTTGTCATTTATAGAAAGAGCATTGGAATTCGATACTCAGCAACATTACAAAAACACAAAGAGCTTAAGGGAAAAGTTAAATTTTAGAGTCACCAGTATGGGAAATACATTAGGAAGAATCAGGTCAGAGAAGCAAAAACTCAATTATAATCCCCCAAATTGAGATGGCAAAAATCTCAACTGACCCAAATTTCTTGGCTCCTTCCCCTAGCTACGTTTATATTTAAAATGAGTTCAAACTAGAGCTGTGCTGGCAGCCTAACACCTGCTCCCTCGTTCCCCCTGGAGTGGCTGAAGTAATTATCCACCTCCACCTTCACCAGCTCGGAACCTGTGAAATGTTGGTCATGTAGAGTCCATCATTCCCACGTCCTGTGGTGCCAAATGATCATCTGGTAGTCAGAACTGCAATGTTGCTGGCAAGCGAACTTATTAGTTTCTTTCATTTTTGAGTCTAGTCATGCCCAAATTTCTGCTGCCTAATTTGCATTTGTTTTCAATTGTATGTACACACTCTATGAAAAGAATAATTTATCTAAACTGTACTTTCTAAACAGAAGCTTAAAAAACAATTTTTACATGTGATTACATTTTAGAAATATTCTCAGTTGGACTTTTGAATCTAGTCATGACTTCCACAGTATCAACGTATGCTGCATGGTAGAGAATATTGCTTCTTTTTATAAGCACATGGAGACATACAAGAGATTATGCCAACACCATGGAATATTTATCAGAATAACCATGGCAGACTTTAATTTAGAGTTCAGACCTCAGCCATAAATCTATCCTACGTGGGTAAAATCATGAATCCAGAGAACAGCCACATTATGACATCACTGTAAACTATTGTGAGCAAAAAGTTACTGAAGCTCTGTTTTCTCTGACACTCTAACCATCAGGAAAAATCCCTCCATTTTCCTGTCCCATTCATAGTCTGTACTGGTGAATTAGAATCATTTCTTATCGGAGAACATTGTGTCACTTGTATTGACAATGCAAACAAATCTTTGATCTTCCTCTGAACGAGGGGCTGTGGTGAACCCAACAGCCTAGAACATAGCTGTGCATGAATAAGGACAAAATTATAGAATCCTCAAGCTGAAGAGTAAAGAGTTCATATTATGCCACCTGAAACATTTTTTGTAATAAACATAGTAATTATATATATGCTAGTCTTAAAAGAAGTGGGTCTGGACGTAGATATGTGAGAAAAGACATGTATTCTGACAAAAGGAAAAATACATATATGGGTGCAAGTCAGCCATGCATTTTTAGTTTACACTTGTAACTGTAGTTTGAAGTCCAAGCCTTTAGCCAAAGGACCTGTATTATATCAGTTAACTTTTCATTATTAAGTTTATTCAAGCTACTGGTACACCACTGTGTCCATTCCCAGACAGTGTAATTAAAAACAGATATAGTGTGTCTATTACCAGACAGTGTAGTTAAGAACAGATATAGAAATGTTGAAAATATAGAGGGGGACAAACTTACCCACAAGGGAATATCCAACATGTGCCCAACATTATGCTAAGGACTTTATTATAATTCAACTTAAAAATTCTCTAAAATTAATATAACTTTATTTAGCTAATAAACTAAGGCCAAAAACAAGAAATTGACCTCAAGTTGACATATCTAATTTAGTAAAAGGCATTATTTATGTATGTGGGAAAATGTGAAAATGGGTAAAATTACACAGAGAGAGTTACATACGAAGAGAACCAAATAGTAGAGAACTAGGCCTCTAATACATGATTGTTAAATTGAACATTGTACCTCTTTTTCCTATATCCATTGGCATTAATATTTTCCCTTTGAAATAATCTATACTAATAAAAGGGTAATATGCTAATTAGACAGATCATCTTCCAGATGACCCTCTAGACCAGGAGTCCTCAAAGTTTTTAAACAGGGGGGCAGTTCACGGTCCCTCAGACCATTGGAGGGCCAGACTACAGTTTAAAAAAAGAACAAAACTATGAACAACTTCCTATGCACATTGCACATATCTTATTTTGAAGTAAAAAAGCAAAACAGGAACAAATACAATATTTAAAATGAAGAACAAGCAGAGTTAAATCAACAAAGTTACCAGTATTTCAATGGGAACTATGGGCCTGCATTTGGCTAATGAGATGTCAATGTCCGTGTGCTGTAGTTTGAGGACCCCTGCCTGAGACTAAGAAGAGGAGTCAAGAGACGGAGAGAAGGAGGGGAGTCGGAGAGTGTGGCGCACATTCCACACATGCGCACTGCGTGCCCGGGACAAGTCGGCTGCTAAGCAGGACAGGCAACAGCAGCAAAAACACCTGGCAGGCCGGATAAATGTCCTCAGTGGGTCGCATGTTCTAATAAGAATTAGAACAGAAATAAATGAAACTGAAAATAAGAAATTAACACAAAATCAATTAAGCCAAAAGCTGGCTTTTTTAAATGATCAATAAAATTAATCACCTTATACTTAGACTAATTCAGAAGATGGAAAGAGGACAGATATTACTATTATCATAAGTAAGAAAAAGGGGGGCATCCACAGAAATCAAATTCTACAGAAATCAAAGTATTAATAAATGAATGGTATGAACATCTCTATGCCCAGAAACTTGATAACATAGATGAAATGGAACAATTCTTTGAAAGACAGAATATCCAAAAATCACACAAGAAAAAATAGACAATCTGAATAGGCTTATATTCATTAAAGAAATTAAAACAATCCTATCTAGCCCTAATCAGTTTGGTTCAGTGGATAGAGCATCGGCCTGCAGACTAAAAGGTCCTGGGTTTGATTCTGGTCAAAGGCATGTGCCTTGGTTGTGGGCACATCCCCAGTGGGGGGTGTGAAGGAGGCAGCTGATTGATGTTTCTCTCTCATCGATGTTTCTGACTCTCTTTCCCTCTCCCTTCCTCTCTGTAGAAATCAATAAAATATATTTAAAATAAAAATTAAAAAATAAATAAATCCTATCTATTAAAGAAGGAATATGCTAATTGGCCCTCATACCATCAAAAAGATGGTGGCTCCCATAGCCAATAAGGAGGGAATATGCTAGTTGACTACCATGCCCTCAAAGATGGTGGCACCCACAGCCACAAGATGGTGGCACCCAGTCCTCTCAGCCCTGCCAAGGAGGCAGTCATGCACCTGTCTTCAGAGTCCCCCAATCCTCTCAGCCCTCTAGGGCCAGCCCAAGGCATGGGCAAGCCTTGGATGGTGGCTGACCAGCTGATGCCCGCGGCACAGGCAAGCCTTGGATGTCAGCTGCTCAGCTGCCTAGGGCCGGCCTGAGGCTCAGGTAACCAGGACTGTCTGAGGATTGTGCTGCCAGCACTGGCGGCAGCAGAGATGTGATGAGGGCATCGCTTACCCTGATCGCTGGGTTGCCTCCACCCCTGAGGGCTTCTGGACTATGAGAGGGGTAAGGCTGGGCTGAGGGACCCCCACTTCCAGTGCATAATTTTCATGCACGGGCCTCTAGTAATTAATAACCTTCCAAAACAGAAAGCATCAGGGCCAGGTGGGTTCACTGGTGAATTCTCCCAAACATTTAAGGAATAAATTATGCCAATTCTCTTTTAGAAGATAGAAGCAAGGAGCATGATTCTTAACTAATTCTATGAGGTTAGCATTAACCTAGTACCAAACCAGACATTATGAGAAGAAACCTGACAAGAAAAGAAACCCACAGATCACAGTCTGTCATAACCATAGTTGCAAAAGTCCTTAGCAAAATAATAGGAAATTGAATAAAAATTATATAAAAATCATTATAAACCATGATCAAATGGGATTTATCCCAGGTATGAAAAGCTGATTCAACATCACAAAATCAATTAATGTAATTCATTACATCAACAACCTAAAAAAATTACATAATCATATCAATAGAAGCTGAAAAAGCATTTGACAAAATGTAGCACCCTTCATGCTAAAGACTCTTACTAAACCAGGAATAGAAAAGACATTTTCAGATTGATAAAGAATATCCACCATAAAAGGTTACAGGTAACATAATTCTTTTTTTTTTTAATATATTTTATTGATTTTTAACAGAGAGGAAGGGAGAGGGAAAGAAAGGTAGAAACATCAATGAGAGAGAAACATTGATCAGCTGCCTCCTGCACACCCCCTACTGAGGATGTGCCCGCAGCCAAGGTACATACCCTTGACTGGAATTGAACCTGGGACCTTTCAGTCTGCAGGCTGACGCTCTATCCACTGAGCCAAACCAGTTAGGGCAGGTAACATAATTCTTAATGATGAGAAACTCAAAGCTTTCCCACCACAATCAGGTACAAGTAAGGGATGTTCAAGTGTCCAATAACCACGTAAAAAGATACTTAACATCATTAGTCATTAGGGAAATAAAATTAAAATCATAATGAGATGTCACTTCACACTTATTGTGAGAAGCATATAATGATTTAAAAAAAAAATAGACAACATCAAGTATTAGCGAGGAAGTTAAAACCCTAACAGGTTGAAAAGCAGTTTGACAGTTCTTGAAATAGTAAGCACCATATAACTATACTACCCAGCAATTACCCTCCCAAAGGTGTATAGAGAAGAGAACTGAAAACACATTTACACAAAAATTTGTACATAAGTACTCACAGCATCAATATTCATAATAGCAAAAAGAAAAGCAGAAAGATCTCAAATGTCCATTAATTGATGAATGGACAAACAATATGTGATATACGCATATTGTGGAATATTACTCATCCATACAGAACTATAAAGTTATAGAAACATTCTAAAACATTGATATATTGACATTATGCTAAGTAGAAAAGGATAGATATAAAGGGCCACACCTTACATAATTCTATTTTTGTGAAGTGTCCATAAAGGAAAAATCTTATAGACAAAAATCTTGTTTATGTACTTCTCACAACCCCATTGTCAAACCCCATAAAATGTACAACACCAAAAGTGAACTCTAATGAGACCATAGACTTAAAGTTGTAATGATTAAACAATGTTGGTTCATCAACTGTAACAAGTGTACCACTATTGTGAGATACCATTGTAGTACATGTGTAAGACAGGGGTATACATGGAAACTATGTAATTTATGATCAATTTAGTGTGAACCTAAAAGTAAAATAATGTCTACATTGTATTTTATGTTCAATTTTACCTAAATTTTTAAAATGAAATATAGAAAGACAAAATTTGGACCATCTTGTAAGCTTATATTATTTTTCAAATAAAGGATTGAGAGACAGCTTTGTCCAGAAAAAAACAACAATAATTGTACGGTTTAACATTGAATTTGCAATTCATATATTTTCAAAAATATTGCTGTATATTATTTAATGCTAGCAAAAGATTTTAAAAGATGTACCATTATTCTAAATCTTCTTCGTACTCACCACTATTTTATTTAACTATTAGAGACTTGGTGCATAAAATTCATGTACAGGGAGGGGGGTGTTCCTCAGCCCAGCTTGCACCCTCTCCAATGTGAGACCTTTTGGGGGATGTCCGACTGCCAGTTTAGGCCTGGGATTGGGCCTAAACCGGCAGTTGGACATCCCCCTCACAATCCAGGACTGCTGGATCCTAACCACTCACCTGCCTGCCTGCCTGATTGCCCCTAACCACTCTGCCTGCAGGCTGATCACCCCCAACTGCCCTCTCTTGCCAGCCTGATCTCACTCCCAACTTCCCTCCCTATCTTGTGGTGGCCATCTTGTGGCAACATTGTGTGTGAAACCATCTAGGCTTTTATTATATAGGATCAGGTGCTAGTTTGAATCTACAAGTCTTTTTCTACTAAGAAAGTAACTTGTAAAACTGTAACTAAGCCATGAAGAACAAAACAAAGTTTTATATTTTTAAGGTATCAATCTGTTTTTAAAATTTCAATAATGCTTTTCTAAAAATTTCCTAAACGTCCCCAGTTTACTTCTGCTGAGTTTCAGAAATGTCATAAATAATATCTATAATTAGGTCAAAGTACTGCTGTCATCTAACTAATCTAAGAATAGGTTGTTGAGTTTTCTGATAGAAAAATGTAAAATACACTTTCATATTTAAAGAAACAACATGGTTAATATTTTAAATAACTACTTATATAACTCGGAAGAGTAATATTCACATTAATCATTTTCAAGTAATATAGAAGCAGAACATTGTTCTTTATTAATTTTGTTTTATTGCTTAAAGTATTACAACGAGTATTACATATGTCTCCTTTTTTTCCCCTCCTTGACAGAACATTGTTCTTATTGGAAATGTCAACACGTTTAAAAGCAGTCAGGCTGCTGTTTCAAATGGGGATAAGTGTGGGAATTCCTCAAACTTCAACTCACTTTGTACTCCCTCTATCCCTGAGAGGTTCCATAAATTACATCCTGAGCAGTGAGTTATATATTTCAAAATCACTGATATTCAGCAAAAAATTTGTCTTGAACTTTCTCCTTATAAGAAAAATGTTATCATCAGTTTTTTCTCTTCCCTCCTCCTATTGGTTAGAATGGCTTCAGCTCTAAGTACTATATTTTCCGGCGTAAAATCTGACTGGGCGTATAAGACAACTCCCAACATTTGAGACCGTATGCGGCACAAAAAGGAGCCGACCAGAGACACTTGAGGTCTCCGTCTGGCTCCATTGACGACCCCCAACATTTGAGAAGATTTTCCAGGGTTAAAAAGTGGTCTTATACGCCGGAAAATACGGTAAATAAATATTGTTTATTCAACTATTAAGTAATAAATAAATAGTTTAAATTATAAAGCACTTTTCCCATAAATACGGAGTCTGTATATAGGCAGTTACCTGTGCTAGTTCAGCTGCCCAAAGATGCCATCAATAATTCAAGCTATTTCTAACTTACAGTTCAAATTTCTTCACTATATTCAAGGCAGGAGGAAGGGAAATTCTGAAGGTTTCTTGAGGTAGATTTGAGGTTGTTTCTGTCTTGCCAGGAATGAAAGCCTCAGTTTCACCCCAGTAGATGTCTTCCTTATTGTTGTCTCTGCTACTTCTTTCTGCCTCCTCATACCTGGTTTATTCTCAGTGCTAAGCGGACTCAATGCAAGGGGACTATGATTAGTTCCAGTGGCTTTATGTGAATATGACATGGCTCACCTTATATTTTCTTAAATGTGTTGTTCCCTCTAATTGGAATGCCATGCCTCAGATTCATTTCCTCATTTCACTGTCAGCGTAGATGGTACCTTTTGCTAGAAGTCTCCTCTCATCATCCTCCCCACTCCAGATTACACTAGGCACCTCCTGGCTGCACTCCTACAACTTGCTGAAGACACAAACAGTCCCATTCATTTTCACTGTTGCAGACTCCACTCTCATTGAAAACTACCTCTTTGAAAACTATTTATGAATGCATTCTATTTTCTCCCCTTCCAAAATTTGATATTTCTCATGCATTTGTTCTGAGTTTACTTCTCTTTCCATGTAAAATGCTCTCTCTTGGAAAAATCTTATTCATTTCCCTAAATACCAAATATTATCCTTATTTGAACAATTTACAAATCTATACATACTCCCAGACTGCATGATAAATAAACATCAAAATCTTATAGTGGATGTTCTTGCTAATTCTACCTTGTGTTGCAACAGATCCATAGGAATACAAACAACTGGTAATTTTACAGCTTTCTCTCATTTATAAATATTTTTAAATATTTATAAATATTTTTAAACATTTATAAATATTTTTCTTTTATGAATATATTTTGATGCCATCACTATTAATCTCTATGCCCAAACCATGCAATTTACTGTGGTTGTTTTTACCTAACACTTTCCACACCACTTCAATCCAAAATACTATTTGTAATAATAATAAAATGTCTCAAAAAGAATTTAAATTTTTAAAATATTTCATCTTTTATATAACAAGTGAGCTTAAGAGAAATAATTTCATTTAGATAAGTTTACTGCTGTAAAATATTTTCTAATCATTATTGTGGTAACAGATTCAGTCATTTATCACTAATGGGTACTGAAGCTAATGAGAAAAGATGACAGAAACACAATATTTACAAAGTTTCAAAGTATCTTTCTATACTCAGGAAAGAGAGGGAAAGTGAAAACAGTACCATCTTTGTGAAGATTCCTGGCAGAAAGGACCTTACCTAAGTGGGAAAACTATAAATTGATAGAAAGCTAGGGAAAAATATATGGGAAATATGGGCACAGATATATTTGTATTTGGGTAAATATTGGAAACAGGTCAATGAGCACACTTCAGTTGAAACATAACTGCATATCTGGAGTCATCTGTACTCTTGGGGAGATTGCCTAAGAGAGATAAAATGTGGGTATTAACATCATTTTCAGAAATTCCTGTATGAATTCGGGTACAGTGATACAATTGATTTTTTTTTAATGTTCTTGCCAATTTTCAAGCTGGTTGGAGAGATTGTACTATGTTTATTTGTGCCATCCTTGCACTTCCTAACAGCAGCAGCAAAAAGACAAGGCAGAACATTTTGTCATTAAAGTTCCAATTGGGAAATTATAATGAAAGCCAATATTCCTTGAAATTAAACAACAACAACAAACAAACAAGGCAAAAATACTTGATGAGAAAGGGAAAACCTCCAAATCTACCCATCTGTAGAATCCTTCAGGGATGAAAGACCAAAGAATAAATGTGGTTCTGCTGACAAATTTACCACTAATATGAATACTAATCTCTTCACCCCTGGAGACTACTTCTATTGCAGGTATTATCATTGAAAAAAGACTTTACTTCAGACATGTCTAATTATACTATAGGTTAATTCTATTAACTAGACAATCTCCAGAAGACTTTAACATTTCTAACTATTAAATAAGTTTAAGTGGTCTAACCAAATTGCTAACGATTGCCTTTCATTGTAAAGCAGAAACTATTTGATAAACCCACTCTTCCTTCTGGAACACTGGGACAAAGACTTGATTTTGAGGGCAATAGCAATTTATTGCAATTACCTTCGATGCATGATAAAGAGAGTAGTATCATGTACAGGCTTTATTTTTCCGTGATTACTTCCTTTGCTATTGCTATTGTCATCTTTGTGTGCATGCACAAAGAGCCTGTTGTTAGTTATAAAATAAACTAGAGTCCTGGTGCATGAAATCTGTGCATGGGAGCAGGTGGTGTTCCTCAGCCTGGCCTGCACTCTCTCCAATCTGGGACATGTGGGATTGTGCCTAAACTGGCAGTCGGACATCCCTCTCACAATCTGGGATTGCTGGCTCCTAACTGCTTGCATGCTTACCACCTGATTGCCCCTAACTTAAGGTGACCAGATTTAGAGTGGTACACCATTGACCGGGGCGGGGGGAGGGGGTGTTCTTTTTTTTATTATTATTATTTAAAATATTACAAAGAGTAATATTTTTAAGACATTTAAAGACTTTTTTTAAGACATTGAAGGACATGGGACAAACTGTTAAAAATCAGGATTGTCCTGCCAAAAGCGGAACGTCTGGTCACCTTACCCTAACTGCTTCTGATTGACACCTAACTTCTCCCCTGCTGGCCTGATCACCTACAACTGCCCTCCCCCACAGTCCTGGTCACCCCCAGCTGCCCTCCCTTGCCAGCCTGGTCACCCACAACTACTCTCCACTGCCGACCTGATTGCCCACAACTGCATTCCCCTGCCGGTCATCTTGTGGCAGCCATCTTGTGATGATGTAGCACGGGACACCACCTAGGCTTTTATTATATAGGATAGTAATTTCAAAAGAGGGTTTCCTTATTCAGAAGTGCAAGATAGACTCATTTTTAATGTAGATGGAGTCAGGAGAGTTTTTTAATTTTATTTAGGCTATCTGGTTATAATTGACAAATACAGCTTTTGTATCAAAGCGTGTGGATTCTTTGACTGTGGTTATTTTTCTTTTTCTTTTTTTTTAAGTGTAGGAGTTGGTCTAGACACACTGGAACCATTAAATCAGTTAAGATTCATGATGAATAGTTTTTTGTTTTGTTGTTGTTTTTTTTGGTTTGTTTTTTGCTATGGCTCTGCCTGAGCACTTAATGAATCTTTATTTGTTATGTAGAAAAATGCTGTATTCCATTCTCATCCCTCCCCTCACACCACTGGAAATCTTCCATTCATTATTTATTTATTTTAAAATATATTTTATTGATTTTTTACAGAGAGGAAGGGAGAGGGATAGATAGTTAGAAACACTGATGAGAGAGAAACATCGATCAGCTGCCTCCTGCATACCCCCTACTGGAGATGTGCTCGCAACCAAGGTAATGCCCTTGACCAGAATTGAACCTGGGATGCTTCAATCCGCAGGCTAACTCTCTGTCTACTGAGCCAAACTGGTTCTGGCCCATTCATTATTTAATTCAGCATGTCTCATTCAGTATTTAAACAATGTTTGAAAGAAAATTAAAATACTGGAAAGAAAAATACCAATATGACACAATGTCTCATTTCAAGGACTTCACAACTTAAAAAATGAGATAAACTTAAACAAAAATATTTGTCATATGGGAGTCCTGAGGATATGTATCTAGCTATACTGGTATCACCTTGTAATTGTAACCTATGTATCCATGACTGGTTCCAGGTAAACAAATTGTGCAAAATAAGAATAAGTTAGAAATACTTATTGAATAAGATTATATAGCTACACTATCTGAGATGCAGATTGAGCAAAAAATTAGAAGATTTTATGTAAAGTCATGATTTTGACCTGCATGTGCATTGGAAGGGATATAGAAGTAAGGACATGAGAAGTAGGAAATGAGCAAGTAGAATTCTTAGGACTGAAGGTCAAATGATGAATTTAACAAGAGGGAACGAGGATGTAATATATGATAAAACTTGGTAATTGCAGAGGAACCACTAGGGAATCTATAAAAGTGATTAATGGCAGCTGCATTAAAAAGGAGGAAGACAAAGGAAAGGAGGGGTTGAGTAAGGAAAAGGCTTCCTTTGAGGAAATATGAAATTATTAGAATATATTTAAATAATTTTATTCAGAAATATGGCCTATCCACTACCTAACCATAACTCTCTAGTATATCTATCTTACAAAAATAACAGTATGTAAAAAATTGTGTCATATAGCAAATGTGAAAACTCAATCCTGTTTCTCATTCCTCCTTGTCTTGCCTCTCCCTTCTCATTATCCTGCTTATAATGTTAATTGGATATGTCCTGTCTCTACTCAGTAATGGAAAGGGAAATTGTAAAACAAAACAAAATAAAAAATACTGATGAATAGAGAATACAAGTTGATAACCTCAAGTTGCAGAACTGTAAAGGAAAAAGGAAGGATTGTCCTGAAGACATCTGTTTCCACTACGAAGGTTAAGCAACAGTCAATATCTGGGAAGAACAACTGAGGGATAAATATGCAATTATTACCTGAAAGTTTTGGGGGAAAATAAGAGTTTAGAGGTGAAAGGAAAGAATTAACTAAAGGTGTAAAGAGGTGTAAGAAAATAAGAACCATGTGTTGAAGTGATTAGTGTCTTTGCCTCAGGATCAATATGTATGTGTTAATTTATTCGTACCAACAATCTATATATATAAAGAGCTAGGGGCCATCACAACCAAATGGATTACCAAACAGACATCAAACAGGCTGAGTGAGGTGACAAGGCCGGCAGGGGGGTTAGTGAGGGACAACCAAATGACTGAACAGCAGGCTGCATGGGGTGACCAGGCTGGCAGGGAGGGCATTTAGGGGCTACCAGGCTGACAGGGGAGGGCAGTTGGGGGAAAACGAGCCAGCAGGGCAGGGCAGTTGGGGGCAATCGTGCTGGCAGGCAGAAGCGGTTAGGGGCAATCAGGCAGGCACACAGGTGAGCAGTTGGGAACCAGCAGTCCCAGATTGTGAGAGGGATGTCCCCTGAAGGGTCTCAGATTTGAGAGGATGCAGGCTGTGCTGAGGAACACCCCCACCCCAGTGCACGAATTTCATGAGCAGGGCCTCTAGTCTATATGTATATAAGGCTAATATGCTAAGTGTCCAACCATCTGATTGGTCACTATGACATGCACTGGCTACCAGAGGGCAGACTCTCAATGCAGGAGCTGCCCTGATGCGCACTGGCCATTTACAGAGAAAGGGCACCAGGCTCGGCTTCCCTCTAGTGGGACACAGGCACTGACACCACCCTGGAGAGACACCCCACAAAATCATAGCCAATGCTGCCAAGAACCCCATGGTGCATAATTCAGCCCACAGCCCAACACAACCCAGAAATGGTTGCTGCGGGCACTTTGTAATGACATCTTATAATGACACATAGCATGCCTGGCTTCCTCTCCCTAGTGACTTGCCTTCTCAGAGTTTCTTCAGCCCAAGAACATGACTTGCTTTATAGCCAGGTGAAAATATTTCACATTTTAACCAAAAGTCTGTGTGTGGCATGCCAGTACAGCCAAGGGTTCAGTGAGCCTGAAGAGTGGCAGCAAAGGATGTAAAAAGACAGGCAAAGAGAATAAGCTGGGTCCAAGAGAATTTTCCTGTGCCTGTCTGAGGCCACAGAGAGAGATCCAGACAGCAAGCTGAGCCTTTATTTTATAGCCAGAGGTAAACAAGATAGTGGTCACCATAGTTACAATGTTCTTGTGAATTTCACTTGTTTTGGCAGTACTTGCTACATTTCCCTCAGCCCATTAGCTATCCATATAAGATCTAGGGAGGTCATAAGGTCAAGCCTAATTATGCTAACAGGGCTATGCCCTCTAAGCTGGAACTTGTTTGTGGCTTTGCCAAGGTGAGTCTGAGGTTAACCCTATGGCCGCTCTCTACATCTGTGAAGTGTTTTTCATGTCTTATCTCATTTGATCCTCAGAGATGTCCTGGAGTAGGTAGATAGGAGACTCAGTGGAATACTGTTTTCTTTTCATTAGCCAAAAAATGGAGGTTTGGAATGTTTAGAAATTTGACCTGAATGAAAACAAATAAGAAATGGTGGACCTTAAAAATGACTTCAGGTTTTCTCACTGCACATAATATAGTTAAACACTGCTCCAGTTAAATATTTTATCCTTTGTTCTCCCCGCGTGATCTACAATAATAATCTGCTTTGCGATGATATTTACTGCAGTGTTAGTGACAATTACCTGAAAGAGAAGTTGGGGTGCTTCACTGGGCTGGAAAAAGTTTAGCTGAATCAGAAAGCAGGTCTAACTAAGCAGGGTTATCTATATATATTAAGCTCTCATTGGCACCTATCTCACGCATGTGTTTCCATCTGTCATTGTCGATCGGGAATTTGGTTGACACTTCTACTATAAAGAAAGGGAAAATAGCGATATTTAAATACTAGAGGCCTAGTGCACAAAATCCATGCACTTTTGGGAGGTGGGGTCCCTCAGCCCAGATTGCGAGAGGGCTCAGGCCAGGCCAAGGGATCCCACCGGTGCATGATTGGGGCCAGAGAGGGATGTGGGAGGTTGTCCAGCTGGGGAGGGACTGCAGGAAGGCTCCAGGGTATGTGTGGCTCATCTTGCTCAGTCCTGATCTGCTGGATCAACCAGTTGACTGTCTGCCCACTGGTCATCAGTGCTATCATAGTGAGTGGTTGAGCAACCTTAGGATATAATTAGCATATTACACTTTGATTGGTTGAATGGGCAACCAGACACTTAGCATATTAAGCTTTTATTATATAAGATTTCTTCTAATTAATTTCCTTTCAATGTGCATGAATTTGTCCACTGGGCCTCTAGTCATCATATAAAGTCTATGCCTTAGGTATGATGCCTTACTTATACTATCTTCTGGAATCTTCTGCCAATACATTATTTCAGTACCCATATATTTCTAGTATTCTTACTTCCTCCTATATCTGTCCCTTATTCAAGAATAAGAGTCACAATCGCCACTTAAATAAGAGGACATTTATTGCATTCAACTCAAATATACTTATTTCAAGTTTATATACAAAGCACAGTAAATTTTCAAATATTAGTAGCCTTGTATATTATCAGTGTCTCTAAAATAATTCACCTTTAATTAGAATGTTGTCAGAGTCATGAAGAACCCAGTATCTTTTCTCTGATATGCTCTCAGGAAAGAGCACTAAGTAGTTTAGTATTCTCAATTTAACAATTCTAGAGTGACTGAAGGCTTAAACTCAAAATGGCTCTAGTCATTAAAAACCAACTAGCAAAACAAACAAACAAAAAAACAACTAGCAAAAATACACGAGGTCCTTGTTCAGTAGACTTTCATTGATTAGTCAGACTTTGATAAGCCAGTTTTCAGTTCAACCACAGGCAGCCAGAAAATAAATGTCAAAGATTAGCTGGTGTTATTGCAAGTTTAGTTGGCATCATACAGGAGGGATATGAGAAATAAATGGGGAATTAAGATTATAAGTGTTATTCAAAGTATAAATGAGAATTAGAAAAATATTTTTCTTGAGTTATGGCACCTTACCCTGTAAGTTAACCCATTTCACTGACAAAAAAAGAAGCTTATTAGGATTAAAGTTAATACTAACAACCATTAGCATTGTTAACATAAGCTTTTATGTTATACTTATAAGTATGTGTGTACAGCAAGGTGTGTGAATCCACATTGAGTTAGAGTCATACCTTATGGACTGCTACAGTGGTAAGTAGGAAAGAGAAAATAAAATTCCTTTGTTCTTCTCTATCACTGTCATCTTTATTACCATTATTTCTTCTTCTTACCATTCACCTTCACAGTCCACTGTTTAGCTTTACACTGAATAACATGTGAGGTAATTGCCTGGATTCTATCATTCATCTACCTAATACCTAAATTTCAACCATGTGTCCTTTCTGTGAATCTAAGAAACACAAGATTGAACTGCATATCCTCCTAACTTCATTTCTCCATTTCATATTGAAGGGAGAAGTGGGGCTGGGATATATAGTTTTATTTTCTAATTTATATTAACATTAATATTTATTATGAGAAAATAAATCCTCAAGGAAATTTCATTGCATTAGAAACAGAAGGATAGAACAATGAAATTTCGATTGACTGGAAAATGGAAGAAACCATTGTTTTAAAATAAAGCAGAACAAGAACAGTACAGGCCAAAACCTATACAAATTTCAAATATCCAGAATATGAAGAGAATTCACAAAGATGTTAGAGAGGGTTTAAAAAAAACATGCCTTCATGAACCCCAAACAAGGACTTTCTGATTAGTAGAAATTTCCATCCCCAATTCTCAACCGTTGCCTTTCTAATTTAATTCTATGTCTGTTTTCCTCCACATGAACCCCACCAACCCTTAGCTTTTCTAAGTCTTCAATCTATTATACTCTGTGCCGAAGGTTTCAAGAACTACCTGCAATGGCTCATAACCAAAGTGTTCATAAGCATTTACCCAATGCCGGGCTAATGGGAGAGAAAAGAAGAAGCTCTATTCTCAATGGCTGCATCCAGATTTGTAACCCATTCCACTTCTCAAAAACCAGTGCTTATCAGAGCCACTAGAAGCCATAGAAATGCAATGATACATGGTATGGTGCCTGCCCCGAGTATTCAAAAGGATTTCAAAGAGAAACTGCAGTTTGTGAGGGTCATTCACTTCTTCTGCTCTTCTGATTGGTGTGTCTTAGTCTTGTCAGGTATTCATAATGCTAAGTGAAATAAGCCAGTCAATGAAAGAAAAATACCACATGTCCT